>JAQZBX010069796.1:0-15517 GCA_029593785.1 Cabassous unicinctus
AGTGCAGGTACAGAGTTCACAGAGTCAGTGCAGCTGAATATGCTTCTGATGTCGGTACAAATAAAATAGGCCCAGATGATTTTTCAGGCTTTGGAAGTTTATTTGAGTGAGGCTTTGAAAAAAAGGTAGCTTCAAGTCAAACAGCGAGTTCCCACGTAACTGCATGCTTCCTTCGTGCTCACACAAAGCATCTGGAAGCCCCTACCAGGCACCACCAGCAGCTTTGCTCCCGCTGCCTCTTTACCCCCCGCGAGAGAGAAGGGGCTGGACACGCGTGAGGTCTTGGAGGAGCTAGGATGCTCCCCGAGTTCTTTTTTTCTTGCTGTGTTGTTGGTTGTTTTTGGACCTCACTGGGGGTAGGGGGATCCTTAAAGGAGAATATCAACAACTAATGGAGCAGCTCAGCAACCCTGATTCATGTGAAAAGAAGGAAGCAATGAACCATCCATTGTTGCATGATAACTTCCCGAATACTGCCAGCTAAGTCCTGAAGTGACGTGTGAGATGACAAATGTGGCGTCATAAAGTAACATAAGGCAAAATAAAAGTAACGCTGGGCCACAGTAGTAGTGAGTAGGGATGCCAACTATTCGTCACTGTTGAAGTGGCTTGAGCTAGGCAGGGGGCGTGGGGAGAGGAGGGCCCGAGGGGAGAAGCATGACTCCGAGGGGGCTGGGTCTGTGCTGGTGGCTGATGGCTCAGGGCGGAGCCCCCGGGAATGGTTCTTCGTGGGAGTGCCTAGGCCCAGGTTGCTGAGGGCTTAGGAAGGCTTAGCCGGTGGACCCACTGGGGCATGTCTCTGGTAAACAGGCAAGTGCTGAGCAGGCCATGGTGATGAGGGGCTCAGACTCCTCAGGGACGAGGGTCTGGTCACCCCACCAGGAGTCACTGTAACCATCAGAGTAGAATTCTGGAATGGATAGAGGAGGAGGGAGATGAGTATCAGTTATCAGTTGTGCCCAGACATCAGCTGCCATGGAAACCATAGTCCATCCCACGAATCTTCCTCCTACAGTTTCCCCAGGAAACCTGACCAACCAGCATCCTGGAGGAGCTGCTTCCTCACGGAGTGGCCTTACTCTAAGAGACCAGTGGCACCAACAGGACCAGGGGTGGACTGTGATGGCATCCAGACAGCCCCTTCAGGACCAGGGATCTCATGCCCCCAGACGCTGGGCAGCTTGGCTGCGGGCTGCCCTCAGCTCAAGGGCGCCCACGCCCCCAAGGCCATGGCCTGCTCAGAGGAAGCCTGTGCTCTAGGACTGGTGGATGTGGGAGTTCAAAGGCCTGTCCCCGTCTCAAATGAGGGCTGGTCGGGAAACAGATGTGGCTCAAGTGACTGGGCTCCCGCCTACCATATGGGAGGTCCAGGGTTCAATTCCCGGGGCCTCCTGGTGAAAGGTGAACTGGCCTGCGCAGAGTGCTGGCCCACGCAGAGAGCTGGCGCAGCAAGATGACCCAACAAAAAGAGACACAGAGGAGAGACAATAAGAGACGCAGTAGACCAGGGAGCTGAGGTGGCGCAAGAGACTGAGTCCCTCTCTCCCACTCTGGAAGGTCCCGGGATCGGTTCCCAGTGCTGCCTAAAGAGAAGACAAGCAGACACAGAAAGCAGACAGTGATCACAAAACAATGGGAGGCAGAAACAAATAAATAAAAATAAATCTTAAAAAAAAAAAAAGAGGGCCGCTGAAGGGCCACCTGAGCTCCTCTGTCACATGGTGCTCCTGTGCAAGTGCTCCCAAAAAAATCCTCCTCCACAAAGCACCCATCACGTTAATGCCTAGAAATAACCACAGTTCACATGCTGGTTAATATATTTCCCATTTTTACTGTGCACATACGAATACACAACACATTTTAAAAATGGGATCTACAATATATAGTTTAACCACCTGGTTTATAACTAAACATATTGTAAACATTTTCCCTTGTCTTCTACAGCAGTTAAAATAATTGCATAGTATGGAGAAAACAATTTATTAACCAATCTTGTTGGGGGAAATTTAGATATAATTTTTTCCCAAGGAGACTTACTCCTTACAATGCCTGGGGAAAAAGAGGCATTCCTGTCTTATGCAGCTTTCTACAGGTGACAGGAGCTTGCTCCTCTGCATCTACCTAATCAAGCAGGTCGCCCGTTTTCTTTCTTCCACTGTGTCTCCATTTGCTTCCTCCTCCTTCCCCATCTCGCTGGGACGCACCTTCCATTGCCCCAGCGCTCCTGTCCGCTCCCCTCTAGCATCCGCCTGCTCCCTTCCAGTTTTCTCCCTTTACAATGCTTTCTTTCCACCTCTTTTAAAGATACTGTCTTTTGAGTTTGATGGACTCTACTCAAAACTTTATCTTTCATTCCACATTAGGGTTAGCCTTTAACAACCTAAAGGTAGACTTCAGTTGTTTAAAAGAAAAATGTTAATATGAGCTCTTTGTTAGAGCTAATGTATCAAGAAACACAGGACAAGAGCACAATGTGGATATGGTTGACATTTTTAAAAAAAGCAGCTTTTTTGGGGGGGAGTGGAGCAGAGGAAAGTAGCTGGTACTTTAAGGAAGTATTAGGGACCATATGGAAATGCACTCATTTCAGGGCAACTCGTTGATCCTCTGTCAGCTATGACATTCGTGTGGCAACCTCACTGGCCACCATGACATTTCCCTGGCATGTGATCTTGTTCGAGAAGGGCAGAGGCTGATTAACAGTACCTCTGTATGGAAAGGCAGAAGCCAGCCAGCACGAGAGCGGTGCTTGCAGGCGGAGCCCGTTCTGGCGTCTTGGAGGCCGTGCGGTGCTCATCCATCACTTGGCCACCTGAGAGGCAGGGAGACCTGGCCGTTAAAGCAGATCCCTCCACACGTGGCCCCTCGACACAAGCCCAAACCCACCGGGGCCCAACAGTGGGCGAGTTCAGTGCTTGTGGGATCAGCAGCACCAGGACATTAAAGTCAGACTCCACTGAAAAAAGCTCTCAACAGAAGTTGCCACCGGCCTACTGTTAGCTCCCTCTTCCCTGGATACACGCACTCATACTTTGTAACCTGCCCCGGTAGGTGACACCTTCAACTGCAGGGGTGGGACAGAACTTGGTTAGGCTCTGATAAGGGGACGGCATGCTTCCAGGAAGAAGCCATGGTAAGACCCATCCACTGGGCCTGATGCTGGGGAATGCAAATGGTGAAGACAGGATCCCTGCCTGGGTGGAAGGTCCCATCACGTGCCGGGCCAAGCGTTTGCCTTCTATACTTTCTGGACCTGTATGTTTTCATGTCTTAACACCCACAAGCGTCAGAACCATGAGGGCCCTCTGCACTAGGGTGGTCCTAGAAGTCTGGCTCAGCTGGGGTGGGGTGAGGACCCCAGCCCCTTGTCCTCCTCCTGCTCCCTGCCTTTCTTTTCCTCAAATCAATATGAATCAATAAGGCAAAAGGGTTCTGAGTTCAATCAGGTGGGCCGTGGCTTTTAGGATCCAGGAAGAAGTTCCTAAAGGATGAGAGTGGGGGCCAAGCCTCTGATGGAATTCTAGGGATGCTCATTGATTTCCGTGCCCCGACACTACTGTCGGCTGCTAATTGAATGGTCCATCCTGGAGATAACTTGGGTCCCCTTTCCCAAAGAAAAGTAACACCAGAGAGCACCTCCGTGTTTTAAGAGACCAAGTCTTCTCTTGTTTGTGTCTTCAACAGAAGCTCACAGACTGTCAGCGGATGTCAAGTCTCAAATGGGCTTGACCGGCTCTCCATTGAGAGGCAGCACGGCCAGCTACATCTCTGAGGAAGCCAATGGCAAGGACGCCAGTGTGACTGTCCTACCTGGAGCCCTCGATGCTCTACAGGCAACTCACTACCCTGAGGGCAGGGGAGCACCCGCTTACCACAGCCAGGTAGGAAGGTCTGCGAGAAGCAGCGAAGCCAGCCGTGCCAGCACTTACACAGGGAGCACTTCTTGGGGAGCCAGGTGCCATGGGGCACAGAGCCGCAGTTCCTGAGAGGACGGAAAAGGCCGGGCCTGTGTGTTCTGAACTGCCACGTCTCCGTCCCGTTACCCCCCCCCGTTTCCGCGCCTTGCCCTCGAGTGCCTCACTCTCTGCGTGTGTCATGCTCACAGTTCCGTCCGTAGAAGTAGCGGGGACAGGCACAAAAGGTCCCGAGCATGCAGGTGCCCCCGTTCAGACAGCAAGTTCTGTTGAGCTCCTTACCTGAAAGGTGAGAGGAGAGGGAGGAGCCGGTGGCGGGCGGAGAAGGCGGGAGAGCAAAGGCTAATAACTAAGGAGAGGGAGCCGGGCACCAGGGAGGTGAGCTCCAAGGCCGGCCTCACCTCCCCGCTCTCCACCATCAGCGAGAGCCATAACGGCGCTCAGGAGCCACACCAAGGAGGGGAGGAGATAGGAGACAGCACCGTGTAGATCTAAGGCAGGGCCGTCTTACTGTCCTGGAGTCCCGTGAACGGCACAGACTGGAGAGACTGAAGACGAATCGCAGGCTCCTCCTGGGACCCAACGCCGGCACCTCCGAGGTCCCGGCCTCCCTGTGACAGACGCGCAAGGCCGTGCTGGCCCAACGCTTAAAGACAAAATCAGCTCCTGGAGCGTCTCGTGCAGGCCACAGGAAAAGTGTTAGCAATCAAGAGAAAACATAGTGTCTCACCAGCAACTAAGCCCGGTTCGAATGCTTTGGAAATGGCCATGATCAAAATCACACTAGGAGGAGGAAATGAGATCCCGGTTAGCAAAACAAAGCAAATAACACCTGCGTCCTCTACGCGGGACGAGGCTGCAGACCAGACCTCCGCAGGGGATTCCTCGAGCACCGCCTCCTTCATTTTCTTTTCCCTTTCTTGTTTTAAGGTTTGACTAATTCATGCAACAACGTCAAGAAAAATATCCGACTCTTCCATACATATTACTTTTCATATTAAGAATTTAAAAATGCCTGCAGGATATTCCATGTTATTGACCAATCACATTTTACAAACTATTTCATTTAAATCAGTCATTTAAAAGGTTGCAGTTAAAAAATTTTTTTTTGCTATTTTACTTAATGGTTTTGCAAATATTGAATCTTTTAACCCTTTCAGAAAGAGTTTTCATTTGGCTGTAGCATTGGCCTTTTCCCACGAGCAGGAAAACGCTAATCATCGCATTGGCAGAAACAGAAACGTGTTTGAAAATGTTAAAAGCTAGCGGCAAAGCTGGACGTAACTCTTAAGTGTGAGGTTCCCTGACTTTCAGGAAAAACATCTGCCCATTAGCTCTTTTAAGGTTTAAGGGAGAGAAATCAAACAACAGCACATCAGCTCCTCAGTTAGCAGTGTCCAGGAATCAGAAACTCACGTTCAAGATCGGCTCATACCTGGAAGAAAACCTCTCCATCTTCTTGCCGTCCATAGAGCTTAACAATTCAGGGAAGAAACGTCAGCATGGCTTTACACGACACCGCCATTGCCAAAACACCCAAAGGAAATCATTAATCTCCTGACGCGAAAAGGGGAATTTAAAAAGAAAAAAACCCTAATAAGAAGTGCGCGTTCCCCAGAAGGCCTTAGGGGCAGCAGGACTCAGGGTGGCCGAGAAACAGGGCTCAGCACGCCCTTCTGCCGCAAGCTCTGACCTTGAGCCTGGCACTGGCCTTCCCGGGGAATCTCGTTCCTCAACAAAAACTCCGGGGGTGGCGGGGAAGGCTCTCAGGTGGGGGTGGCCGAGGCGGGGCCGCCGCCCTCCACTAAGCCCCAGCTCTGCGGGGCCGCGGGCAGCGCCCGGGAGAGAATGGGAAAGGCGGAGCCTTGCAAAACTGTGGTTAACTAGGCCAAAGGGCTCGGTATTTCAGGGTTAAAAATGTCAGATTTATTCTTGAAAAAAGGTAAATGAACTCATCAGTCAAGTGATTCCAGGGTGGAGGGTCTGCTATTTTATGGCCAGGCTTCATCTCTTGAAATTTGCTTTCATCTTTGTTTTTCCAAGAAAGGTGTGTCTCGGGGGAAACTGGACGAGCCAAGAAAGCTAAGCCCTCCGCGCGGGCAGGTAGGCTCGTGGGAGAGAAGGACCAGGGCGCAGGCGACTGAGGCGCAGCGCGTGGGAGCTCGCCGGGAAGCCCAGGGTCCACAGGGACCCTGGGGGCCCCAGACCTGGGGTGAGTGGCCATTCCAGGCGCACCTAAAGGGCCAGGGGAGGCTGGAAGAAAGCGGGAGGCGCGGGTGCCCCCGCAGGGGAGGGGCGGGGGCGCGGCCCGCAGCCGGGGTGCGGGGAGGCAGGCCGCTCCAGGGGGGACTGTGTGAGCCCTGCAATGCGGGTGGGGGCACCTCAGCCTTGCCACCGGATTTTACTTCGATTTGATCGCAGCCTCCCATCCCTTTGCCGCCCTGCAGGCACCTCCACGTGTGGAGATGCCACGTGGAGCCCCAGACGCGAGCCGCAGCCCTGTGACCTGAAGTCTCACACCTCCCGGCTTGGGCACGGCGAGAACTCATTTAATTCTAATTTCTAAACGGCCGTGGCCGTTTCAGCCTCAGCGTGTGGATGCGAAGGGCTCGCGGGAGCTAAAGAGCCCTATTTGCTTCCACGCTGCGTCTTGAGAGAATTCCACTTTAAATCCTTTGCACTGGGAAGAGGGTCTCCGCGCAGGGTGGGACGCAGCCCCCTGGCCTGCAGCCAGCCTCTCCAAGCGCGCGGCCGCCGCTGCCCAGTTCCCGGCAGCTCCTGCTCCTGGGCGCCCGGCGGCCTCCACAGGCTTCCAGCCGCGCCCGCGGGCCCGGGGCGGGGGGCTCGGCCCCAGGCTCTAGGAAGCCGGAAGAGGGGGTGGCCCCCCGGGGCTCCAGGAGGAAGCCGAAGACTTGACTTACGGCTTTACTTACGACACTGCATTTGCACGTGCCACTCTCCGCACCACGATTAGGTGTGTTAAATTGATTTGCAGAGTCGGTGTTGGTCCCATTTTAAGGACGAAACGGCTAATTCCATTTGGGGATTTAATTTTTTTTTTTTTCCGGGGCTGGGCAGGTGTGTGGCAGAGCTGGCAGCAGAACACATCCGCTTCCTTTTCCTAAAGGCCGTGGCCGGTCTGACCCATGGAGAGCCAGGCCTGCCTGGACAGCCTGGACAGCCCTGTGGAAATGGGGGTTCACAGTCACCGGCAGCCGCGCCTCTTCCCTTATAAAAGGGGTGGGCAATAAAGTGAGGTGCAAATGGTCTTGGCTTCCCTACGCTGCAGTATTGCTCTCTGAGCTGTTTTTATTAAAATCTTTGCCAAGAGGGGCAGAATTGTGTATTAAATAATCGCACAAATAAGCATTTGACTCAAAACTATCCAAGTAACCAGTCAGCAAAAAATAGTAGGAGCAAAAGCATTGCAAAGGACAGACTTCTGGTGGCCATCTAAAATGCCAAGAAGAAAACAAATTTGGAGACTGGGCTGCATGTTAGCTGTCAACAGCCCATTAAAAAACCCATGTTTCAAGGGTTGAGAGCATATAGGATTAAACTCTGACTGAAGAGTTAATTCAATGAATAACCGTTTCCGCAGCACAGGGTTTTAGGATAAAGCCTGCTTTTACCTTAGGCTTCCTGGGGCACCACGGGAAGTGCCCCCCAAGCCAGAAGCTGGGCGAGTGTTGGAGACTGGGCTAGAGAATTCCAAATCCCGCCCGCCCCCCCCAGGGGAGTGGGATGGCAGAGCTTCTAGTCCCCTGCTGAACTCCCTGGAGTGCCGGTTCATTAACAAGTTAATGGCTTCGTCTCTCAGCCGGAGACAGCAGCTGGAAACCTGTTCTCTTTCAGTCTCTGGTCTCTGTGTGGGGTTAAAAGCGTAGATTCCTGCTTTCCAAACTGATCTGTATTGTTACAGAAGGGTGTAAGAGGGACCGAGGAGGGTCTAGGAGAGGACCCTCGAGGAGGAGGAGGCCTCCGCTACTTCAAGTCCGGGCCTTTTCCCTGCACCCACTCGCCCAGGTGCCAGCTCAAAGGATGATGGCGGTGATGACATAAAAGGGGCTTGGGGACAAGAGGTATTTGACTGGCAATTTCTCTAACTCATTGTGGTTGCTTGTGATCCCCAGTGAGCGAAAGACACTGTATTAGTCAGCCAAAGGGGCGCTAATGTGAAATACCAAAAATGGGTTGGTCTTTATAAAGGGTATTTATTTGGGGTAGAAGTCCACAGATACCAGGTCATAAAGCGTTAAGTTTCTTCTCTCACCACAGTCCATTCCCACGTGCTAGAGCAAGACAGCTGCCGGCGTTTGCCAGGGTTCAGGCTTCTGGGGTTCCTCTCTTCCCGGGGCTGCGTTTCTCTCCGGGCTTAGCTCTTCTGGTTCCTCCACAAGATCAGCTGTAGACAATCAGGCGAACGGCTCGCTTCTCTTCTCCTGGAGCCTTCTTTCCAATATCAAAACTGCTTCTCAAAAGCTACTTCAACTCTGTCCTTTGTCTTGCCTTTTATATTCGATTCCCCACCCACCAAGGGGTGGGGCTCAACGCCCTAATCATAACTTCATCATGCCCAGATTAACAGATCAGTTTACAAGCATGATCCAATTATATTTTTGGAATTCATAATTACATCAAACTGCCCAACTGCAACACACACCTTCTGTTTACATTTTTGTGTGTGGCTATATCCTGTTTCTTCCTGTGTACCTATCCCATAAATTATTTTATCAATGAGTGGGCACCTGGCGTGTTTCTGTGTTTTGCAGTGAACTCCTTTGTAGATACAGCTTGGTGAAACCATGAGGGTATCTCCATCCAGTAAATTCCTAGCCCTGGAATTGCTTGGTTAAGGGGTGTGGCTGCCAAATTGTTCTCCAAGAAGGCTGCACCAGCCCCCCCCCGACCCCCCCACCCCCGTCCATAGCCGATCTGCCGTGTCCCTGACAGCTCTGGCTGTAACAAGCGTTTTAATATTTACTAATTCCATATGTGAAAATTGCATTTGCATTGATTCCTGTGTTTATTGGATATTTGCATTTCTTTTTCTATAATCAGGCTGGTGCTTCCTGGAAGGAACTTTGAATGAGCAAATGGGTCATTTGCTCAGGGAAGCCCTTCCTGACCCCATTGTCTCTTTCCTTATCTTGTCAACACTCCATAAGCTGCTTGTTGTCTTGTCTTTCAACAATCCTTTCCCTGTTCCCTGAGCTCCTAGGTCCAGAAATGCAGTCTTCTAGAAATCTCTGCCTCCCCAGCCTCAAGTGCGTTGTCCGTCCTGTGCTGGTTTCCTTTAGGCTAAATCTTATTCCGTCTTCCACTCTAAGTCCTATTTTCTAAAATGGGGGTGGGGCTGAGCAAGGACAATGAAAAGCGCCTGCAGGTAAACAGCTGTTTCCCCAAGCCTGAGCTGGAAAGGCAACAAAGAATTATCCCTGTCTCCAGCAACAAAGGAGAGAAAGACAGGTAGTCTAAGGGATCCCTGGTACGTTGAATTCTGGGTGACTTGGTCAAAAGTGCTCACCATCTATAAGACAAGATGCTTTCGTTGCATCTACTGGAAACCATTAGGCTAAGTCTGATTTTAGACTTAAAAGACATGGTGGTGACTTAGAGTTATTTTGCATCCTCATTTTTCTCTCTTCAATCAAATTCAACAAATATTTACTGATTAGCTATTCTGTGCTGAGCACAGTGGGGGACAGAAGTCCTGTCCCCTCTCCCCCCCCCCCAGGTAAGGCAAGGCCTGTAATCTGTGCCATCTTCGTTTATCAAGAAATTGCTGATGGGGGGAGGGCAGGGTCGCTTCCTGCTGGCCAGTCAGCCCCAGCAGAAAGATGGATGGACAGACAGACGTCTAGAAGTTAGACGTGGGCAGGCAAGCTGGGAGACCTAGAGAATCTCACTTAAAAGTGCTGTTTATGTGAATTTTGTGTTTGAATATATTTGGACATTCTTCACAGCTCGTAATGGTTTTGAAATGGATTAAATGCAAAATTGAAGGGCAGAGGCAGGGAAGCAAAACCCAGGCTTGCAGGAGTGGATTTAGCTGCTCTAGTGATAAGGATATCCCTTGTTCAGGTGGTCCTGGAGCGCTTTGATTGTGTCCAGCTTTGGGGAGAGGAGCTGGAGGGCTTCATAAACACTCGTCCTTTCTCATATTTTCTCATGGTTTTATTATTCCTCTGTGCGATGTGTACATGCTGAACATGTGTCATAATCAATTCAGACCTCTAGCAGAAAATAATCCCAAAGAAGACTAGTAGCCCCCAGAGCCGTAATAATCATAATTATAATAACCCCTAAAGCAATGACTGAGGACCAGTTACTCATGGACGCCCCAAGCCCTGGGCGGCAGGTCGTTGGGCACCAAAGCCCATGGTCTTAGTGTACCACCCCACAAGCAGCAGACGTTACTGAGGGGAAAACGTTCCTTCCCAAAGGAGAGGTGGTAGCTCCAGCAGCACATTGAGCCTGTAATTTCCCCGAGCAGGCCTCGCGCATAGATCAACTTTTGAGTCCAGCTGTCTCCGTTTCAGGTCTCGGCGTTTATTGTACGCTAAGCCCTAAATGAGTCATTGCTACGTGAAAGTCAAGTCGTTGCACCTGCTGTGCTTGAAGCAAAGCAAAGCTAAAAGCTTATTCTTTCAAAAAGTTAACGCGGTTGAAGGGATTTTGGCAATACTTAACCCGTTGTTTTCATATTTATTGCTAATTCAGAGAAGGCCCCCACTAGTTTCTGGTTCGTGTCACCTTGCGGCCTCCTTTCCAAGGCACAGCGCGATGCTTTGGCTGTCGGCGGTTCCAGCTGGGTTTTCCTTGGGCCGTGCTTAAGATGCAGTCCTGTTTTGACCCAGACTGCCAACTCACATCTTGCAGCTCTAGTTTTCAAAGAATTAATTCATTAAAAGAAAAAAGTAATTATTCAGAACATGGAATTTTGGAAGTGTTAATCCTCCGGGAGGCCAACGTTTCTGAAGAGGCTCTGTTATTTGGGAACAGTATTTCTCTGTGATGCTGTGGATCTGCCCGGTGAGGACTCCTGGGGGCAGGGGGTCCAGGAGGTGGGCTGGCAGGCGGCACAAGCAGAGCCCCTGCGGAAAACAGACGCTCCGGCAAAGCAGGACCTTCCAGGAAGGGCTATTTACTGCCTCGGTTTGCCGGGCACTTGCCGTGAACTGGTTGGCTTAAACAACAGGAATTTATTGTCTTAGCTTTGGCGGCAGAAGTCCCAAATCAGGGTGTGGGCAGGGCTTGCTGCCTCCTGGAATAACAGGGTTCCAGGAGAGTCCTGGCACAGTCCTGTGCCATCTGGCCGTCTCTCTCCTTGTGTCTCCTCCTCTGGTTTCTACCCCAGTTTCCTCGGCTTCTCAGGACCTCAGCTTTCTTGGATTAAAGCCCACCCTGGCTCAATTTGGCCTCATATAATTAGCACTATACTTGATAAATATTTGTCCCAGAGACTTAATTCTTTGATCCGTCCATGTGCCACTTGAGCCCTGAATCTCAGCAGAGTTGCAACACTGACTCTCCAGTTCATTGGACTCACCCAGGACAACTAACAAGGAGATGACGATGGGCAACACCCATCCCAAAGAACAGTGTCTGCAACTGCAAGCAAGATAGTTCCATCCATCTGCCCCATGGGATCTAAGCCCCTCTCAATTAGAAGCAGAGTGGGCATCACCATCCCCAAATCCTCAAGATTGGGGATTGAACAATGGACAAAAGTAGACTTATTATTATTCTAGCAACGAAAGAACTCTTATCATTGATAAAAAGGCAGTGGCCACCAGAGGTTCTGAGGGAGGGGAGAGGGAAGAATAGTGTAACATGGGGCATTTTCAGGACTTTGGATTTGTCCTGAATGACACTGCAATGACAGATACAGGCCATTGTGTATTTTGTCATAATCTACAAAATTGTGCGCGAGAGAGTGTAAACTCTAATGTAAACTGTAGTCCATAGTTAGTAGAAATGCTTCAATATGTGTTCATCAATTGTAACAAATATCCCACACTGATGAGGCAGGTCGTTGATGTGGGAATGTGTGGGAGGGGGTGGGGCATATGGGAATCCCTTATATTTTGTATGTAACATTTATTTAATATAAAGCCTCTTTAAAAATAAAAATTAATTAATTAAAAAAAATAGGCTCTTCAAAGACCTTCTTCACAAACGAGTGCACACCTTATCTAATGGTCTTATTTACAAATGGGTTCCCACCCTCAGGACTGGGGTTTAGCACTTGAACATGTCTTTTGTGGGAGACGTGATTCCCGTTTACAGAGGGGCTATTGACGAGGGTCTGGGTGGAGCGAGCCTCAAGGGGTAGAGCAGGGGCAGTGCTGGGAGCAGCGGGCGGTTACTGGGACCTGGAAGAGGCTGCCTTGAAAGGAGCCGTTTTAGTTTCCTGGCTGCAAAACCAACAGCATCCGGTGGGTTGGCTTAGCAATAGGGATTTAATGGCTCCCAGCGTTGAGGCTGGGGGAGTCCAGAATGCAGGCATCAGCAAGGCAATGCTTTCTCCCCAAAGATGTGGCTGAAGGCCATCCTTGGACTTTGGATTTCCATCACGTGGCAGCAACATGGTTGCATCTTCATCCTCCTCCGGGTTCTGCTGACTTGCAGGTTCTTTCCCTGTGGCCTTCCCTATAAGACCCCCAGCAGCAGGCTTAAGACCCACCCAGACTCAGCCGACCACCCCTGGACTAAAAATAGCATCTTCAGAAGGTCCTATTTAAAATACGTTCATACCCACAGGCATGGATTAAGATTAAGAACATGTTTTTCTGGGGTATGTAACTCCAAACCACCACAGGAGCTATGAATTGGTCAAGAAACCCAGCATTCAAAACCACAACAGGGATTGGCATTGCTTCCCATTGTGATAATTCACCATTGTTCTCCATGACATTTCTGGCTATTGCACCTGTCAAGCAGGTGAGTAAAATGAGGTTGAGGTTGGACTTTTTTATATAGTTGATGGTGTCACCAGTCTCTGCAGTTTCTCCCGGAGAGCAGGATTGCTTCTGGTTCTGTCTCAGTGGTGGTGAGGGGCAGGTCAGGGGCTTCCCCTGGCCTCCTTGTATGGTAATGGCCCTTGGCCTATGGGTCAAGGAACCAATCTTGGAATTCTGGCAGTTAGCAAGCATGTCTCTTCCCACCATACATTCTGGGACTGAGTAAATCACCACAGAACGAGTCCACAGTTGATAGGATTGATAGATAAAATACAGGATGTCCAATTAAAGTGGAATTTCAAATAAACAACAAATAATTTTTTAGTACAAGTAGGTCCCAAATATTTCATGGGATATACTTAAACGTTATTATCATTTATATGAAATTCAGCTTTACTGGACTTTCTGTCTTTTTGTTTGCTAAGTCTGATAACCCTACCTGTGGGATGGACAGAGTCCCACAAGCCCATACTCTGATGAGTGGATCCACAATGGCTTTGTGGGTCTCCATGGATCAGCACAGGTTGGATCTAAAGGCTCCTGGAAGGTCTGGGTTTTCTCTCTCAGTGCACAAACCTCTGATAATTAGCTGTGGTCCCTCCCAGGGAAGTCTTGGGGGATTGGTGGTATGTATCTGTGGCATATTGCAGGCTCCTTCCAAGACTGGCATTTCTCATTTTAACCATCTTCAAGTATACAGTTCAGTGTTGTTAATTACATCCAGTGTTGTGCTGTCATCACCATCATCCATTACCAAAACCTTGTCATCACTGCAAAAAGGAACTCTGTACACATTAAGCATTAACTCCACATACCCCACCCCCCACTTCTACCCCTGATAAACTGTAATCTTCTTTCTGTTTCTAAGAGTTTGTTGGTTCTGTTTTTTTTCATGTCAGTGTGACCATACAATAGTTGTCCTTTTGTGTCTGGCTTATTTCATGCAGCGTGGTGTCTCCGTGGTTCACCCATGTTGTCGCATGTATTAGAACTTCATTCATTTTCATGGCTGAATATTATTCCATTGTGTGTATGTACCACATTTTGTTTATCTGCTTATCTGTGGATGGACACTTGGGTTGCTTTCACCTTTTGGCAATTGTGAATAATGCTGCTATGAAGGTTGGTATACAAGGATCTGTTTGAGTCCTTGCTTTCTAGTTCAGCTCTAACCCTAGCAGTGGGATTGCTGGGCCATATGATAATTCTCTACTGCACTTTCTGAGGAACTGCCAAACTGTTTTCCACCATAGCTGCACTTTTACATTCCCATCAACAATGCAAGAATGCAGAAGGATTCCTATTGCTCCACATCCTCTCCAACGCTTATTCTGTTTTTTTTTAAATTTATTTTATTTTAATTTAAGTTTTTAACAATAGCCATCCTTGTGGGTGTGAAATGATATCTCATTGTGGTTATGATTTGCATTTCCATAATGACTAATGATGTTGAGCATCTTTTTGTGTGCCCTGAGACGTAGATTTTGTCTTCTGAATTCCAGGTGATTCCACCTGTCCTTCCCCACCAAAACAGATTTAGCTCAGTTGAGCCCTTCTTTTCCATTTTAAAATACCTGCCCCTATATCATCCCCATTCCCTTGCCATATATTAATGAGCTCTTGCATCTCTGTTGTGCAGGCTACCGCCTCCTCCCCTGTTGATGAAGAACTGGGAGAGGTTCAAAGGAATGGGGGTTCAGAATTCTCAGTGTCATCCCTGTCCCCCAAACATCCCTAACCAGTGCCTTTAGCTTAGGGCAGGAGACCTGGTAGGACTGAGGATTTGATTGGTGCTCTGCAGCCCTTACTATCGGACCCCAGGCTTGTCTTCAGTTATATTTATTCTGATTACAAGAGATGACGGTCTCTTTCAAGGGTGCCGTGTTTTTATTTTTTAAGTAATAAACTTAATTTTTAGAGTAGCTTTGGGTTTTACAAAAATTGCACAGAAAGTACAGAGTTACCATATAACTCCCTCCCCACCGCCCCCACAGTTTCCCCTAGTATTAACATCTTGCATTAGCGTGGTACATTTGTTACAATTGATTAACCAATATTGCTCTATCATTAGTAACTAAGATCCATGGTTTACATTAGGGTTCACTTGTAGAGTGTGTACAGTTCTATGAGTTTTGGCAAATGCATCTTGTCACATGTCCGCTATTATGGTTTCAGAATAGTTTCATGGCCCTAAAAATGCCCTGTGCTCCACCTATTCATCCTTCACCCCCGACACACCCTGAGCCCATGGCTGCACTGGTCTTTTTATTGTCCCTCTAGTTTTCCTTTTCACACAGTGTCATATGGTTGGAATCATATAGTAAGTATCCTTCCCAGCTTGACTTCTTTCACTCAGCAATGAGCATTTAAGATTCCTCCATGCTTTTTCACAGCTTGATGCCTCATTTCTTTTTATTGCTGAATAATATATATCATATGGATGTACCACAGTTTATCCATTCACCTATGGGAGGGCATCTTGGTTGTTTCTGTTTTTTGGCATTTATTTAAAAAGTTGCTATAAACATTTATGTGCAGGTTTTTGCATGGACATATGTTTTCAACTCTTTTGGGTAATTACCTAGGAGCACAATTGATAGATCATATGGTAAACTTATGTTTAGTTTTTTTTTTTTT
>JAQZBX010069797.1:0-15521 GCA_029593785.1 Cabassous unicinctus
TAAATATTACACAGAAATTACAGGGATTCCCATGTTCCCCACCTCCCACACTTCCCACAACATCCCACACAAATATCCTTCATCAGTGTGGCACATCACCCGCAATGGATATACACATCCTGGGGCCTTGCCACCAAGTATAGACCACAGTTCACATCGTAGACCACACTCTCTCCCACACAGTTCTGCATGGTATATGCTGATGTAAAATGGCCTATATCCATCTCCACAGCGCCACTCAGGACAACCCCCAAGTCCCGAAAAAGCCCCTGTATTTCAACTGCACTTCCCCTCCCTGCCCCGAAAGCGTCCAGTGGCCACCGGCTCCACCTCACTGTTATAATTTCTTCCATTGCTTGAATCATAATATGTCTACAACAGAAGACCATTAAGTCCACTCTAGTCCATAGCTCTTCCCCCAATCCTGAGGGGACTGGGATGGTGATGTCCACTCCACCTCCAAGTGAGAGAGGGCTTAGATCCCATGGATACAGTGGATGGGATTATCCTGCCTGCAGCTGCAGGCCCTCTCCATTCCCTGGGATGGCTGTTGCCCATTGTTGTCTCCTCGCCAGGTGAGTTGGATGAGTCCATTGAGCTGTAGGGTAGGAGTTGCAGCTCCACCGAGATTCCAGGCACAGCTGGCACATAGGTAGGCCAGAGGCTCCAGTCTCTGGAAGTACACCTAAAAACTCCAGCATCACATATAGGTTTGAATAGAAGGGACTGATGGACTATGCATAGCAGCATTATTAACAATTGTCAAAAGGTGGAGGCAACCCACGTGGCCATCAACAAATGAATGAATGAACAAAATGTGGTATATACGATGGAATATTATTCAGTCATGAAAAGGAAAGAAGTGTTGGTACACGCAACAACATGGATGAACCTTGAAGACATCATGTTGAGTGAAATAAGCCAGACACAAAAGGCCAACCATTGTTTGGTCTCACTTGTATAAAATAATTAGAATATGCAATTCATAGAGTCAGAAACTAGGATACAGATTACCTGAGACAGGGCTGTGGGTGGAGAGTGGGGAGTTAATGTTTAATCGGAAGAGAGTTTCTGTTTTGAGTGACGGAAAAGTTTTGGTGGATGGTGATGATGGTAGCACAATATTGTGAACGTATTTAACCACTGAAGTGTGTGCTTGAAAGTGGCTAAAATGATTATTTCTAGGTTGTATATATGTTACCACAATAAAGAATTTTTAAAAAACACATAAAATTGTACAACAGAGAGTGAAATTTAATGTAAACTATAGACTATAGTTAATAATACAACTATAATATTGTTTCATCAATTGTAACAAAGCCACCACACTAATGCAAAATTTTATAAGAGAGAAAACTATGTGTCCAAGGTAGACAGTATATGAGTCTGCTGTACTTTCTGCATAATTTTTCTTTAAAACTACAACTGCTCTAATAAAAAAAAATAAGTAAAATTAAGTGCATGGAAGAAGAGATGCCAGGCAGGGCCTAAGGCAAGAGCAAGAGGTAGCAAGGTAAAGATAGCCAGATTAAGCAAATAAGAATACAGGACGCCCAATTAAATTAACATTTCAGATAATAACTTTTTTTTTTCAGTATAAATTTGTTCCAGATATTGCCTGGGACACACTTGTACCCAAAGTGTATTCATTGTTGATCTGAAATTGAATGTAACTGGGAGTCCTGTATTTTATCTAGGAACCCTAGAACCATTAAAAGAAGTGGAAAAGGAATTCCAAACAGAGGGAGGATCTTGTTAGCTACCAGGAAGTAAGAGGTGTAAAGTGTACAAAGGGAACTACAAGATGTTCAGTGTTGTTTCCCAGTCCAACACAAAGGAACCTGGTAGCCCTGTGAAAATAGAGCTCGGATCTTGCCTCTTTTTGTGTCTTCCTAGAGTCTCTAAGAGGATACCCAAGTACATAAGGAGCCTTCCCGTTTCCACGGCCCTCACCTTCCTTCAGGCCCTCCCCATCTCACATCTCCCAACAGACATTCTGCTTTCAACCTCTACTCCTGCATCCATTTCCTGTCTCATACACTGACATTTCCAGCATCATCTAAGACTCATCCAGGCAAGGAGTGGCTGCACTTTGAATTCACATTTGTGTTTTAAAGATGAGGGAAGAGCAACTCAAGAAGAGGAAGTGAGTTAGTGAGTTATATACCCAGTGAGTTCATGGCAAAGCAAACAAGAGAACCCAAGTCTGTGACTCTCCATCCAGGGTTCTTTCTCTTGCACCCCCTTAACACTTTTCCTAAAGCCCTGCTTTGCCATCTCTGTTCAAATCTTTGTCATTTATTTGTTACCTCAGACAATTAGACCATCTATCCAAACCTTTTCTAATTAACTATTGATGATTGTGTTTTCTCACACTGAGTGTGTTATTAACTCTTTGAGGGTAAATTTTGTATGTGTGGTGATTGAGGGTCATACCCTTCTCATGGGAACTTGGAAAGCCTGGGTAAGCAGATGCCAAGTTTTGGGTCCCAGAGGTCAGAGCAAGACACAGGATTCTAACCACAATGACCAGAAGAAAGGCTGAGCCAAAGTCTTTAGAATTATCTAAGGATCAAACTTCCAGAAGAAGGGCTGAGCTAAAATTCTTGGACTTATCCAAGGATCAAACTTCCAGAAGAAGGGCTGAACTAAAATCCTTGGAATTATCCAAGGATCAAACTGCCAAAACCACCTCAAGGGATGTCTTGAACAGGAGCAGGTGGGGCTAGGGAGAATTGATGGAATGGGACAGTTGGGAAAGTAGGTTGGAGTGCCCAGGATTCTGTCATGGATCCTTACTCTTCTCTAACTAGGTAGCATGATATTTGAAGTTCAATGACTTCAAAGCCATCCATAAATCAATGATTTCCAAATGAATGCTTCTATCCCTGGCTTCTCCCCAGAACTCCAAGCTTCTATATACCACTATCCATTTGTCATTTCCATGGATGTCTTTTAGATGTCTCGAATGTGGTTTAAACTGAAATTTTGACTCCCTGCACTATCATGATCATCTTACTCCTTCCCTGGTTTTCTCTATCTCAAAAATAATCCCAGGGCATCCAGATGCTCAAGTCAAAAATCTATTTGAAGTTATCCTTCAGTTCTTTCTGCCATCCCACCCCCATCCACTCATCTGAGAGTGCTATCAGCTCTACCTCAGAAACATATCCTGAAACTCTCCATTTTTCTCTTCTTCACTGGTGTCACCAAAATCCAAGGCACCATCGTTTCCCACCCAGATTACAACAATGGCTTCTGTTTAATTGTTCTGCTGCTTCCATTTCTACCTCAACCCATTGTTTGCACACAAACCAAAGTGAACTCTTAAAAACAAAATCATAACATGTTACTGTTAAAAACTCTCTAATGGCTTCCTAACACATTTAGAATAAAACCCATTTCTAGCCCTGCCTTGTAAATCCCACATGATCTGGACCCTACTACCTCTTTAACCTCATCCCAAGCCACCACCCTCCCTCTTACCCACCATGCTCCAACTGCTCCAAGCTCCTCTTCGACTGCATATCTTTGAACTAGCTCTTTCTTCTTTCCAGAATCCCCTCCATACCCCTCCAATTTTCTCATGCCTATCTCCTTGACATTTTTCTTATCTTTCTTCACATTCAGACCTACTTAGATGCCACCTCCTCAGAGAAGCTTTTGCTTTTGCTGACAAATCTTTCTTAAGTAGTTACCTAGTTATTATCATGTTACCATATTTCAATTGTCAGCATGAGTAGCAATTATCACAAGCTGGCAATTTTACTGTGTTTTGTTTATTTATTGTCTCATCCTACCAGCACATAAACTTCATGAGAGAGAGAAGCAAGGTCTATCTTGTTCACCACTCTATCTCCAGGTTTGTTTTTTAAAAAACAAGGACCATAGGGGGCAAGCAACAATGATTTGTTGAATGACTGATACATGGCTTTGAGGTATATGTACACAACTCTGAACTGTGTAGATGAACCAGCCTGGTTTAAAAATATAGAGTTAGACAGACATTGGCTCCTGGTACACTGATGATATTTGTAACAGTCACTTTTGGTGCCCCATGCCATGTCCTGTTAGCCCACCTCTGATTTCAGCTGCAGTTTTGATGGCCTGTGTTTGCAGCTAAGTTTTTCTGTATTAGGGCTTTCAAAAAGAAAAGGCAAGGGAAGGCAAGGGAAGGCATGATAAGATGAGACAAGACAGGACAAGAAAAAGGCCCAGCCCAGCCCAGAAAAGCTGAGGAGTTCATGCCCCTGGGGCATCCTTCAACAGATAGGAAGTAGAAGTTGATGGTTAAATGTTCAAACTTCTAGTCAGTCCTCCAGCAGGACTCTTCCAAGGTAGAGTCTACACAATTCCTCAGGGAGTCTCCAGCAGACCTGAACCACTGTTGTCCATCATGTTAACTCGCTCACACCCAAGATTAGCTTTTCCTTCTCGGTCTTACTCTCCCTGTCCCCTCACTCCTGATTTCTAGCTTGCCTCCCAAATAAACTACCTGTATCCAAATCCTTGTCCTGGGCTCTCCTTTCAGGGGTACCCAAACTAAGATGGTGCTTAATAGTTTTTAAATGCACGAATGACTCAATTGTGGTAAAGTTTCAAAGCAATTTAAGAAGGATTCCCTGTCATGTGCTTAGAAATATTGCTAAAACTATTCTCAACTGCTTGCATAGCCTATAGTCTTATATGCTTTTATGTTGTCCCCTTTTTATAAAAATAGGTTGTTTATGAGGATATTATCAGTTTATTAAAATGATAACTTAGGTTTGCATAGTTAAATTTCCAAGCTGTTTTCTTTCTCATGGAACGCATATGACTGTTGGCCTCTAATTATTCCAGTCTGTGTGACCTTGACCGAAACACTTCACTTCTTGGTCTCCCTGCACGTAAAATGAGTGAGCTAGATAGATACTTTCTGAGGTGTATTGCAGTGCTGAGGTTCCGTGGGTCTGTATGCAAGACTGGGTAGTATTTACTGAGGGCAAACACAGTCTTGCTCAGAAGGCAGGAGCAGAACCTTCTTTGACCATGGGCGGTAACCATGAGGCTAATGAAGCTTGGTTTCAGGGACCCTCACTTGCACTGGACCAACCCAAAGCCCTGGGAAGGGCCTAGCAATGTGTCCTCGTGGTAATATGATTTTGGAAAATGTGCAATAGTATTATCATTTTATATTGTTTTTCTTAAAGAAGGTCCTAGAGTTTTATAAGCTTCAGGCCATACAAGCCTGGATCTGCCCCTGCCCTCGTGCTGTGCCTGAGGGAAATTCTGCCGTGTGGCTCCACACACAAGCCGAGCCGCTGTGACAGCAACCCTCTGAGTCCTGGTGGAGAGATGTGATTCTTTCCCACTCATAGTCCAGTGGTTTGCCCTGTAAATAAACAATGGGTTCATTTGGATTTCAGAACGGCTCTATCTTTGAAGTCCTTGAGTTTGAAGTCCTTGTGCTGCTAACCTATGTTTTAGATTTTTGAAGACAGGGGACTCAAAATTCTGTTTTCCAGCTTATCCTGTATTTGTTTAAAAGCCTTAATTAGCACACTTTAATCTAGACTACTTCTGTCTCCTTGAAAATTGGTTTTAACAAGTGATAGGTCATGCTTATTAGGTAAGCACATGGCTGCAAAAAGGCCCCAGATTAATCAGACCCACAGTATTTATTTCTTTTTCGAGTTTACAAACCTACCATAATAATAATAATGAGTGTTCTCTGTGTACCAGACACCATGCTAAGAGCTTTACATGCATTCATTTATCCCTCTGGAGAATGCTTTACAGTATTTTCTCCACTGTATAGATGAAGAAACCAAGGCCCAGGTTCAGCAGCTTGCCCAAAGCCACTCAGCTAGGAATAGTGATGTACAAATTCATATCAAAAAGCCTTTGCTCTTAACTATTGTACTATATTATATCATCTCTAGAGGCAGGTGAAACCATCCTGGCAAAATGTCCACAAACTCTCACCGCTGACACACTTGAGGAACACTGGCTTTCAAGTCAAAATCTCAATGTTTATTAAGAATCCCTATTTTTTTTGTATTCAGGTTTTACAAGTGGCTATCATACCATATATGCAGTGACATCCATCCACCTATCCATTCATCCACCCACCCACGCATCCACCCATCCATTCCCCTTATAGTCCTCCATGCACCAGACCTTTTTCTAGCTTCTGGATACCACACATCCATTTCTACAGCTTCGCACCTTTCGTGTAGTTTCCCACACTTAGCACAACTTCCCTCCTCCTCACTACTCACCAAATCCTACCCAGTTCTCATGTCCCAGTTTAAACTCCTCATTCTTGAAGTCTTATGTCACTACATTAAGGTATTAATCTAAATGAGCTTAGTCAAGCTCTGGATTCCAATATTACAAGTCTTGGAATTTGGCAGATGGGTTCAAATCCTAGCTCTGTCTCCTCATTAGCTATGTAGCAAAATTGTTCTTCTTGAGCTGCTGTTGTCCTCATTTGTACAATGGAATAATAATTAGAAACATAATAATGAGAATATCTACCTCATAAGGTGGTTGGAAGATTAAATGAGAAACCGAATGTAAAGTCTATGGCAGCCATGGGATCTAAGGCCCCTCTCAATTAGAGATAGAGAGGCCATCACCATCCCAGAATCCTCAGGATTGGGGAGTGAACGATGGACTAGAGTAGACTTACTGGTATTCTACTATACACTTATTGTGATTCTAGCAATGGAAGAACTTTTATCATTGATATGGACGCAGTGGCCACTGGAAGTTCTGAGGGCAGGGAGAGGGAAAATTTTAATATGGGGGCATTTTTGGGACCTGAGAATTGTCCTGCAATGACAGATATATCTTGTCATAACTTACAAAATTGAGTGGGAGAGAGTGTAAACTACAATTAAACTATAATTCATGCTTAGTGGCAATGCTTCAAAATGTGTTCATCAATTGTAACAAATGTACCACACTAATGAAGGATGTTGTTAATGTGGGAAAATGTGTGAGTTGTAGCGAGCGGGGCATATGGGAATCACCTATATTTTTTATGTAACATTTATGTAATCTAAGTGTCTTTTTAAAAAATTAAAACGTATATTAAAAAATGAATTTTTTAAAAAGTCTATGGCAGGTAGTGAATGCTCAGTAAAAGTTTTTCCCTCCACTTTCCTGATTGCTCCTTCCTTCTCCACAAATTGGACCCATGGTCTATACTACAACTGTCTCGGCTTGTTAATTAACCCTGGTTTGTAGGGGACTAAGACATCATTGAACTAAATTGTCAAAATATAGATTGCTCTGCTCCCACCAAGGGAGATGGTATCTGTCAGTGAGAATGAAAAACATTCCCTGCTAGTCCAGACCCATTTTTGTTGAGTTTTTGAGGAAAAAAACCTTGTTGATCATAATCTGCTAAAGTTCAGAAAACCATAAATGCGTGGCCAATACTGTTTACTGAGAATGCCTGACTTAATATATTATCTAAATTTAAAAACCCTTTAAAATGCTTTCTCAAGAGAAGTCCATTTTAGGAAGTCACCAAAGAAAACTGAAGAGAGAACCAGATTTTCAGAAGAGGGGAGGAAATTTGTCAAATTTTCCTGAGCATTGACTCTGTTTTGGACAATAGACAAGAATTAGTAATTGTTGCTGATTCTGTAATTAGTATTTATTCATAGGAAATCAGTATTTATCCATATTATTCATTCGTAGGAAATCCCAACCCCCATGTAATAAATGTTGAATAAATAGTTAGAGAATAATGATTTGAAGGTTCAGGCAAGTCATTGCTGCTGGGGTCTGTCCCTGAGGGCAGGGACGTGGCTTTGGACATTATTTGCCTTGATTGTGGTTCCCCTAGAAGCAAACTCCAAAACTAGGATTCAAGGGCACATGGTTTATTTAGGTGGTGATCTCAGACAGAGGAGTGGGTCGGTGAGACAGGGAAGGAAAGGCAACCAATAGGGAACGCATTTTTAATCTCCTTACCATCTTGGCTAACTAGAGCTTGACCCCACTGAGGAACTCCTTAGAAGGAAGCTGCCTGGGGAGTAGGGGAGTTGGGGTATTTATACACCAATTTCCCACAAATCACTGGTAGGGAGCAGCTCCAGGAGATGTTAATTCTAGAACTTGTCTGTCCTGCCTGGTACATAGGCACAGCAGGTTCCCTGCAAACCAAAAAAGCCTTAAGACAAAGAGGTGCTGCTGCTGAGAACCTGTTGGGCCAGCTCACTCTCCACTGGGAAGGTCTGAGGTGATACAGGCCAGGCACCCACAGCATCTGCTGCACGGCTGTATGGCCAGCCCCTAGCACAGTGCCTGGCCACAGTAGGCATTCAGTACTTTTCCACTAAATGAATGAATCCACAACTGCGTCCATTTTCAAATGACCATAGGGAAGGCCGAAGAGGCGACCCATGGGTGCAATATGCAATGGCAGGGAAACTGGTTGCAGTAACTTCTCCATGCCACAGGCTTTTGGATATAATTAGAACACAACTTTGATTTGGGGTTCGGGGACACTGTTGTGATAGAGCTGAAGAAAAACTTGGAAATTCTAAAGCCATCTGTAGCTGGAGAGGCAGCAAGCTACTCTCACCAGGGTCCAAGAAGCTTTCCACAGACCTCCAGGCAGTGCTGCCAGACAGACGCTGTGTTTGTGTCCTGGCCTAGAATTAAAAGTGGCCCCTCATTTAGGAACTGAAACATTTGGTGTGGGAGTTATTGTTTTATCAAATTAGAACAGGATGTCAGAAGAGGAGAGTTGCTGCTGGGCCCAGAAGAGGCAAGGTGGTTGAGAAAGAGAAGAATTCCAAGTTCTTGTGGCCTCAAGGAAAGCTTCCAATACACCATACTGACATATTGTGGCATTTGAGCACATGGGTTAGCTAACCTGTCTGGATTCTAAACCTCATTTCCTCATCCACTAGCTGTTGATCTTGGACATTTGTTAAATTCTCAGCCTTCATTCTCTCAATTATACATGGAGTGAATTCCCACTTCATGGTTTTGTGAGAATGAAATGAAAGCATGTATGTAAATGACTTTCCACTGTGTCTACATATAACGTGCTGAATACAGGCCTCCTCTGTGTCCCCAACACCCAGCACAGTGACTGGCACAGAGAGCAGTGCATGAGAAGCAATGTTGAATTGATTACAATCATTTGTATTCTCCCTATGTCAATTAACTCATCACCTCCCCCACCCCCATCCCAGGATTATTGGAATTTACTTCCAATGTCCTGAGCATGGGAAACTCAAATTGAAAAATTCTGTTAGAACCTAGGCTGGGGACAGATTTACTGAACACTTACCTTGTGCTAGGCCCTGTGGTAAGGATTTTCTGTGAATTACTTTATTTAATTGTAAGAACAAGTATTATGCTGAACCATATGGAATTGCCATTTCCATAGGTAAAAATGACTAAACATCAGATACTTCATATGGTTGTATCTGCTGTATGGTTTAGGTCCTATCATTATTCTCATTGTAGAGATGAAAAATCCAAGGCTTGAGAGGGTAACTTAACCATGGTTTCATAGAACTGTGCTTCTCAAGCTGCACTATGCATACAAATCACCTGGGGACCTTGTTAAAGTGCAAATTCTGATTGAGTAGGTCTGGGGTGGGGCCAAGACTGCATTGCTACAAGTTCCCAGGTGGTTCCTGCTGGTCAATGGCCCAAGCACTTAGAGTAACAAGGATATGGTTAGTAGCTGATTGGGTTTACCTGGCCCCAATAGGGTCCCCTAGGAAGGAGGTGCCAGAGCTGAGATGGGGATCAGGCAAGGAGATTGCATGGCAAAACAAGTATGCTGTGCTATATTAATTTTTTTTTAAAGATTTATTTTATTTACTGCCCACCCACCCCCATTGTTTGCACTCACTGTCTGCTCTCTGTGTCCATTTGCTGTGTGCCCTCTGTATCTGCTCAGCTTCTCTTTAGGAGGCACAGGGAACCGAACCTGAGACCTCCCATGTTGGAGAGAACCGAACCTGAGACCTCCCATGTTGGAGAGAGGTGCTCAATCACTTGAGCCACCTCAGCTCCCCGGTTTGTTGTATCTCTCATTGTCTTCCCTCTTTGTGTCTCTTTTTTTTTTTTTTTAAAGATTTATTTATTTATTTATTTATCCCCCTCTTGCTGCTTGTGTTTTACTGTGTCCATTCGCTGTGTGTTTCTTCCGTGTCTGCTTATCTCCCCCTTGCTGTGAGGTCCTGCTGCATCAGCCCACCGTGCCGCGCAGCCGGCCTGCTCTCACAAGGAGGCCCCTGGAAACGAACCCAGGGCCTCCCGCATGGTAAACGGGGGCTCTATCGATTGAGCCACACCCGCTTCCTGCTGTGAGGTCTTGCTGCATCAGCCCACAGCCTGCGCTGGCCGGCCGGCCTGTCCTCACAAGGAGGACCCGGGAAGCGAACCCGGGGCCTCCCATATGGTAAACGGGAGCTCTATCCATTGAGCCACACCCACTTCCCTCTTTGTGTCCCCTTATTGCATCATCTTGTTGCATCAGCTTGCCGCGCCTGCCTGTTGCACCAGCTTGCTGTCTTGTTTGTCTTCTCCAGGAGGCACTGGGAACCGAACCTGGGACCTCCCATATGGTAGGCGGGAGCTCAATTGCTAGAGCCATATCTGCTTCCCTAATTTTTTAAAAAGGGGCTTTCCTTTCATGCAACTTTATTTAGCACCACTATGCATTGAGTACCTTGATAGGTACCCATTTTCCAATCAGAAGAGAACTCTAGGGATTTTTCTTTTCTTTTGAAATTTTCCTCCCTTTCCCTCTTTCTTTCTTTTCTCCTTTCTTTCCCCTTTCCTCTCTCCCTCCCTCCCTTCCTTCTTTTTTTTTTTACTTCATTTCTTTTACTCCCTCTTTCTTCTTTTTTGACTTCTTTTCCCTTTGTGATTTTTTTCAGTGCTACTGTGTTAGTTAATTTTTTTTCATAAGCAAGTAACAGAAACTGACTTTAGTTTTCTTGAGTGACAGCAGGAATTGAATGGAAGACTATGGGGTTCACAGAATTGCCAAAAAGTCCAGAGAATCACACTTGGAGCAGTGGCTGAAGCCCAGATAGCTCCAGAGTGCCAAGAAACCCGAACACCAACCAGCATCGTCTACAGCAGGGCATCTTAACCTTTTTTGCTCCACAGACACCTTTGCCAGTCAGGTGAGAACCACGGATCCCTTACTAGGCCCACACTATACTGTGTATTATTTAATAAATAGATCACACCTGCACCAACACGTCCCCACAAAAATATTTTTTTTTTATTTTCAATTCAAGCTCATGGACCCCCTGATCTAGAGGAAGCATGGCTAGGACACTGCCTTCTGAAGCAGACGTAGCCATTCCAGCCAAGGACACTCCTTCTCTTTTCTCCCCTGCCAAAACAGCTACTACCATAAAAGAATTTTAATGACCTTTCACTTTTTCACCATCACCTCGGAGGTCAATTCTAGGGCAGAGTGTTCAATTGGCTGATTTGGGGTGACATGCCAGGGCCAAGGCTGCCAGGGGACCAGGAGAAGGAAACAGGGCACTATCCCTTCCAGGATTCCCAAAGTGGGCATCCCCCCAAATAGAAAGGGGGATTGATGCCAACCGTCCAACCCACAAAAGTCCACAGTATGTGGGGCAAGTCCCGTCTATTCTGCCTTTAAGAAAAAAGAAAATACCTCAGCTGCCCTGCAATTACTGAGAACCTCAAAGAAAAAAAGTGAAAGGTACAGGCTGTGAGTCTGAGAGATTAATGACCCCAATTTAAACAACGGGAGGTTTTTAATTCTGCTAAGTTCCTAGAGAAAGGGAAAAGGGTTTTACCTTGATTTTAGAATCTGGTGAGGATGAAAGTTCCGAAGCACTTGTTGATGACCAAATGGTTTTGTAAATCAAATATGGCTGTCTAGTTGACCGTGACTGAAAAGGTTTCCTTTCTTCCTCCCTCCCTCTTTTTTTCTCTTTCTTCTTTCATTTTACATACACGTATTCAACAATCCGTTATTAAGTACCTATGATGTTTTGAGACATATATACTAGGTGCAGAGGAAATAAAGATGAAGAAAATAGAATTCCTCAGGAGGGGATTTGCTCTGGAAGTTACTTTACTATGATAAAATGAAATGGTATGATATAATTATGGCAAAATGGAAGTAAAGGTTAAGGTACAGTTAGTCCTAGAGGACCATGAAAATTGGGGAAAGCTTTTTATTTAGGGGAGTAAAACATTCTTCTGGCTGGAAGATTTACTATTGAAAACAAATGTCCTTAGTCTCCAATGCATCCGGATGTTTTCAAGGCAAAAAGCCCCAGCGTTTAGCTAACAGAGCAAGTCACCCTCCATTTCTCACCAGTAGGTGGCAACAACATGATGGATTAAAGCTGGCCCTTGGACAAGGAAACCTGCAGGAAATTTCTAACCTCCCCATGTAGGAGCTGGAAAATAGTCTGCCAGTAGAAACTTTTTTTTTGCTTGCAGAAAGCTGAGTTTCTAAAGTTTACAGTCTGTTCTCAGGGAGTAGGTCCTTATGTTAGTGAGGGAGGAAATTCACATAAACAAGTCAGGTCCAGTGTGAAATTTCTCTAAATATTATGGGATTAGGCTATAATAACAAGAGTTATTATAAGTTACTATAAGGTATAGAGACACAATAGACCAGCAACTTTCATAGAGGAACTACTTGGTGATGTTCAAAGAACACAATTTCTCTTTCAAAGGAAATTTAAATTTCAAGCTTTATTATGATGACATACTTGACATAATAAACCCAACATTTTTATTCTGTGATCTGCTTTACAAGGTATAAAAAGAAAATGGAATCTGAAATCACTGTTTCTGCAATGTAAATTTGAGTTGCTGAATTACACAAATCTCCATACTCAAGAAAATGAAATATTATTTTGATAGATAAGGTATCTTATTAACCAATCAATTAATAAATATTGATTAAGCACCATGTGTTGGTGGTACTTTTTTAGGATCCTAAGGGATACTGAAGTCTCAAAGGTACGCTCTCTTTCCCAAAGGAAACTGCAATCCAGCTAGAACGGTAAGACATGGGAACAAAACATGGTATTTAATAGCAATGCAAAGGACCACATGGATGGTTTGGACAGTTGGCCAATGGAAGACTGTCTGACAGAGGGGTTTAAAGCATGGGCCATCAGGTTAGCTAGCACCTGGCACTACATGTGATGACTGTGTGACCCTGGGCACGTCATTGCCATCACCTGGAAAGGCAATGGCCTTAAGAACATGGGTTCTAGAGATAGAATGTTTCTTTGATACTGGCACCATCACCTAATCTCTGGGGGAAACTTGGACATGTTCACCTTTCTGAACCTCAGTTGTCTTATCAGTAAAGTGGAGCTTGTAATAACTACTAACCTAAGAGGGCTGTTGCGAGAATAATCTAGGTAATCCATGAAAAGCATCTAGCCCCATGTCTGGTGTACTATTAGCTGTCATTATATTGATGATGCCTCAGTTTCTCTTTCTGTAAACTGGGGATAACAATGGCCCATATGTTAAAGGGCTGTTGTAAAGATTAAGTGTGATAAAGGATGCAATCTGCTAAGCACAGTTCTTGAAACATAATAAATGTCCAAGAACTATTGCAACCTCTACTCTTGCCAGTGGAAGCAAAGATCACTTTGTCCCAGGGTAGTCAGGGAAGATTTCCTGGAGGAATAGAGCCTTGAAGGACTGATAGTCTTTGGGAAGAACATAGAAGGGGCACTCTAGGCAGGGGCACAGATGATTAAGCAAGACATGGAGAGGAAATGTGAAAGGTAAGCTTAAGAGAACCTAGAGTCTCTGAACTGGGCATCTGATTGAATAAAAAACTTAGGCCATTAGATCCAAGGGCAGCCACACTGCAGCAGCCAAAATTGTGAATGGTTCATGAGAAGCTTCAACTCAGCTTCTGGTTTGTGGGGTTGGATTGCAGCGATTTCTCTTCAGGAACTCTTCCAGGGCTAATGTTCTCTATCTCAGTCCAAGTTCATTCCACAGTGGATTAAAATAAATACATGAAAGCATACATATTTACACAACCCCAGAGAGGACTTTGAATTTCACACGCAAGTGTCTCAGTACTTATACCAGGAGCAAGGTTTCCTTCTAAGTCATACATTCAATCATCCATTCTTTGGTTCCTCCATCCATGTATCCATTAAACATTTACTGAGCACCTGCTATGTGTAAAACCCTGCTCTAGATGCTAGGGCTTTCTTTCTAAAACCAGAATCTGATCCTGTCATATCCCTACTTAGGTACATTCAATGACTTCCCACTGCCAAGTGCAAACTCTGGGCCACATACACTTCATACTTCTCTATCTCCATGCTTTTGCTCATGCATTTTCCCTTAGCTGGATTGTCCCTCCTAATGATCCAGAATGGCCAACATCTAGTGATCCAGATTCTTTTAAAATGTCCCTTCCTCTCTGCAGCTGTTACCAAAACTGCCTTGGTTCCCATCCCAACCCCACACTGGCACAACATTTTTTCCTCTTTGCTCACATAGCATTTTGTATATACCTCTGTCACTGCACATTTCACTTTTTATTTCAACTCATTGTTTGTGTGACTTTCTCTCCCACTGGGTTTTTAATTCAATGAGACAGGAACACTGTTTTGTTCATCTGTGTAACCTCAGCACCTAGCATATCTCTTGGCATATGAGAGATAATGAAATATTTGATGAATTTGTTTGTTGAAGCTTTGGAAATAGATAAGAATGAATGATGATATGAATAATAATGACAACAACAGTAGCTACTTTTATTGTGGTCTTCTTATATGCCAAACTTTGAGCTAAGGGCTTTACATCTATGATCTGTTTCATTTCAATCCTCACAATACCCTTATGAGGTAGGGGTACAGAAGATTGGCAAGGCATAGCATCTCTGGAGTTAGAGAGACTGAGGTTTGGATTCTGGCTCTGTGAGTGCCTGGTACAGACATGCAGTATGTGTTCTGCATGAGGGAGCTTGGCTAAGGGGGCAATTGGGAGTTAAGGCTGCCTATCCTTTGCTTGCTGGGCATTCTGGAATGGGGTTGCATCTGCCCAGAGGAAGAGGCACTTTTCCAAATGAGCACGAAAGCACCCTATGGGCCAGCACCAGCCTGATCTTGTTCTACGTCCAACCAGCTCTGTGGCCTCATGCAAGTTACTTAACCCTGCTTTTTGCCTTGACTTCCTTGACTGTAGAATGAGGTTACAACAGTACCAACCTCCTAAGGTTCTTGTTAGGGTTGATAAAAGTGCAAGTGATTTGCCTGGCACCAGTCTGACATATGTTCTTGATTAATGTTAGCCAATAGTAGGAGTAGTCCTATCTGCCAAAGAAGAAAACTTAGAGAAGTCATTTTCTTTCTTTCTTTCTTTCTTTCTTTCTTTCTTTCTTTCTTTCTTTCTTTCTTTCTTTCTTTCTTTCTTTCTTTCTTTCTTTCTTTCTTTCTTTCTTTCTTTCTTTCTTTCTTTCTTTCTTTCTTTCTTTCTTTCTTTCTTTCTTTTTTTTTTTTTTTCTT
>JAQZBX010069798.1:0-15506 GCA_029593785.1 Cabassous unicinctus
AGGCGCCGGGAAGCGAACCCGGGGCCTCTCATATGGTAAACGGGTGCGCTATCCATTGCGCCACACCCGCTTCCTGCCGTGAGGTTGCTGCATCAGCCCACCGCACTGCTCAGGCCGGCGTGCCCTCACAAGGAGGCCTCGGGACGCGAACCCGGGCCTCCCGTATGGTAAACGGGGGCTCTATCCACTGAGCCACACCCGCTTCCCATGAATATAAATTTAATATTCATGGGGAATAAAACTGGATCCGTTGACTGAACGGCTATTTGCTAACTGTACAGTGGCTAGAAGAGAATTATTTGTCCCCTTAGCTTATTTATCTGTTGCAGGCTAAGCTACTGGCTAAGTTCGGGGAAAAAGCTATATTAATAATTGTTTCTTAGGTATCTGTGATAGATTGTACTGCTGGTTAAAACAATCACTGCCTTTCCCTGTGGGGAGATTTTATATCTTCACCTCATTGACGTCAGTTTTGGCCATGTGCATTAGAACATCCTTCCCTAGAAAAGTCTTATGTATCCCTGCCCCATTGACACCAGTCTTATCCATATGACACGCTTTGGCCAATGAAATAAGAACAGAAATGATATGTGCAATCTCTGAGCAAAAGCTTTAAAAACTCATGTGTGGCCCTGTCATGTTCTATTTATTCTCTGGCATTAAACTGGCAATGTCCCAGATAGGAGCTGCTCCTTTTTCCTGGGTCTCAGAACTGCAGCAGACCTGTAATGGATGAGTAGCATGAGCCAAAAATTAACCTGCATTTTGATAAACCACTGAGATTTGAAGGAGATTTGTTACTACCATACAATTTAGCCTATGCTGACTGATACAATACTTAAATCCTGAGGATCACTACCAATCTGATGATGACCAGAAAATTCAATTCTCAGATTATGTATCTCACCAAAGAACTATAATATTGGTTTCATCAAATTTTGTAACATGGCTTACAGAAAGGGAATTTCTAAGTATATACCTGCATCATTTGCTATTACTGTTTGATGCTACCAGTAAACCTCTGCCTGTCTCCTGGGCTCTGTAGGAGCAGAAGAAAGAAATTCGATTTCAACAAGTCAAGGCAAGCCAGACTGCAGTTGCTCCCTCATCCAAATTTTGTCATGTTTACATGCAACCAAAAACTATTCTTCAAAATTCAGAAACTCTAATAGTCTCCCAACAATGTACTGGAATCTCCCCGAAATGGAAATGAGCCAAAGGAAGGAATTTGCCCTCCTTTAAACAGCATGTGTTCTGTTTCTCATATGTAAAAGAACATCTTTGCTTTCTTTTGCTGATTACCAATAGGATAAAAAAACACTGTGTTAATTCCATTTAGGTATATACACAAAGCATATAGAAGAATCAGCTGTTCAGAGAGTGAGGCTGCTGTTGTTTTAATCCTGTCTATCTGAACAGGTCCTAAGGGTTCAAGTTCAATACTAAGCTATTAAAAGGCCCAAGCTACAAACCAAAAGAGATTAAAAACATCTCTGAATCGAATAAGATTTTTAAAGGAGTTTAATATATTTATATAACTACAGTGTGTCTCTGTAATACCTGTATAAAATAAAATGTTTTGAAAGTTGTGGAATTTAAATTATAATTTTAATTGATAATATAGTATCTACTCCAGTACCATTTGAAAAATTATGACGATCTAAGATTTCATAGAAAGCACTTAGCCTGGTGCCTGGCACATTGTAAACCCTTGGGAAATACTAGATTTTATTATTGTTGTGGTGGTTTTTTATTGTCATTGTTATTTTTATTAGTAATTATGCATAATAATTATTCCTCAGATGTTCCAAAGAGAAAGCAGAGACTGGGAGTTGTGGAGAAGGGATATATTTTACCCTCAGATAGTGAAGATTCTTTATTAGACAACAGAATAAGCATCTAATAATGTCAGTTGTAATTTCCCAATGTTCTCTAATTAATATTTTTTTTCTTTTTGAGGTAGGCATTCTAGTTTCCATTTTACGGCTGAGGACACTAAGGCTGAGAGAGAGGTGAGGGATTGCTTAAGTTTAAGAAAGCTCTTGAATGTAGAAGCAAGAATTTGAAACTCTACCTCCAAAATCCCTATCTATTTTCCATTATTAAAAGCTTCTGGTCAAACTCTTACTAAAGTAATACAAGAAACACCAGTACAATCTAGATTAGGAATTTTTAAAATGCTGGGTTTGCTGTGTGATCAACATTTTCATGCTTGTAAATTGAAGGGAGGGACAAAGAAGGGGATCACATAAGATAGCAAGTTTCTGTTGTGTATGTCCATGATGTCATATAAAATCAGAGCATGGTATTATAGGAAAGGAGAATATGGCCATACAAGCAGTCATTCCAAATCCAACGCTGACGTTTAGGTCACTGTGCTAAATGGTAAGAATTAAGAACGGTTTCTTCAGTGCTCTGAAACTCACCATTTTCTTAAAATCGCTTAAAAATTTCCACTAACATTCAGTCTGTCTGTAGCTTTTCAATGGAAAATGGAATTTTGTGTTCCCTTGATACCTCTTTCAATACCACCTACTGCAGGAGTGGCTAATTTATACGAATCGTCCTCTTTGTCAATGGGCACTGTCCCAAAAGCGTAAAATGTTAAAGATGAATTTATTTAGATGTGAAATCACTGACATCAAAAGGAAAAAAATTTGATGTCAAAAGGACAGGAATAAAAGTAAAATCAACAATGAACATCAAACTAGCAATAGATAAACCCAAACAGGAAATTCGGTGAGGGACTTCGGTAACAGTGAAGGATTATCCCTGCACTTCCCATTCTTACCAAGGCAGTTTTCTGCTACAGATGTTCAAGATTTTCTACCCATTTGCCGCTCCAAAACATCGCTTTCTGATCTCTCAGGAGCATCTACAAACATTGAACACCAGTACAGGCCACGCATAAAGCAATGGAATAGCTTCAAACCATCTCTTCCTTTTTCAAAGAATTGAGAGACTGGCAATTGATTTTGGTCTTGGGTGGACTGATGGAGGAAGGAAGAAATAAGCCTTTTTTATATAACCAATTTATCATAAGAATTCCCTGATAGTATGCACATCTCCATTGCTAAAAATATAAACAAAGACCTAGGACAATGTAAAGTTTTGATTCTTGAAGGGTTTCAAGGAATCAAATTCCTCCGATTGAGGGAAAGGAATATCCAACGCTGGTTCATTTACACAATTTAGGGAGGCAGCGTCATCAGCCTCCTTAACTACGCCAAAGCACTGAGCATCACTGCATGACTGGAGAGAGCTCGCCCACTGGCTTGAGGTTTACAGTGAGACCACCTACAATGGCTTCATCTGACTCTCTTATGGGTTAAATTGTGTCAGCTATACTGAAATCTGTGGTAAGTTGAATTATATACCCCAGAATAAAAATTTTAAAGAACGTTCTTATCCTATTCCATTCCTGTGGTGTGAACCCACTGGAAAGAGACCTTTTGAAGACGTGATTTTTAATTACGGTGTGGCCCAAATGTGTGAGGCTGGGCCTTAATCTTCTTGCTGGAGGATTTATGAAGACAAAAGCCACGTGGAGGAGCACATCCACGGAACCTGGAGGAGGAAGGGAGGGTGCCGCCACGGGCATTGCCACGTGCCAGGAAAGCCAAGGGCCCGCGGGGCACCGGCAGGCAGCGCCAGAACACCACAGTCTTTGGGGAGAAAGCATTGCCTTGCTGAGGCCTCAGTTTCAGGCTTCTCTTAGCCCCAAAACCAGGAGCCAAAAAGTTCCCATTGTTTAAGTCAACGCATAGTACAGTATGTGTCTTAGCAGCTGGGAAAGTAAGACAAGATCCGAACCAGAAGAGGACCTTGTTTGGAAATAGGGTGGTTACAGGAGGAATTAGTGGAGAAGAGGTCAGACTGGAGTAGGTGGGCCCTTAATCTATTATGACTGTTGTCCTTATAAGAAGAGACAGACAAGACGGAGAGAGAGAGAGGGGAGGCCAGAGGACGATGCCGGCAGAGACGGGAGGCCTGAGGCTGCGAGCAGAGAAGCAAAGGGGCTTGCCAACAACCACCGGAAGCCAGGAAGAGGCCGGGGAGGATTTTCCCCTACGGGTCTCCGAGGGAGCCCTGCCAACACCAGGATTTTGGATATCTAACTTTCAGAACTGTGATGTGACCCATTTCTGTTGTTTTAAGCCACCAGGCTTTTGATCTTTGTTACGGCAACTCTAGGCAGCTACACTCCTACTGCTTTCCCTTGCCCTTTTTTAAGCAATTCCTATGAAAGAGTGTTTTCTTACCTGCAGTCCATATAGCTAACATTTATCGAATGTTGCCATGTGAGAAGAGCACCGCGCTGGAATGTCGCTTAATACCCTCACAACCTAATAAAGTGGGTCTCTGTGCCTCAGTGTCCACAAAACAGGGATCATAATTGTACCTGTCTCGTCACAGTGAGGGCTAAAGAATCTGTTTTAGCTGCTATTGTGATAGTCATCATCCTGGAATCTTCACAACATCCCTGCAAAATATTTTAATCTCCATTTTGTAGATGACAGCACCAAGGCTAAGATACCACTGGCAGAATCAACGGGCAAACTGACACACACTCTCCCAGGTTTTTAAATAATTAAGCAGCACCTCAGTGAAGGAGGAGGACACTGAGGCCCAGAGAGAGCCAGGAGTCTGAAACATAAAGAGGATAATGACTTACTCAGGGCCACAGCTCCCAGGGGGCTGGCGGGTCTGACTCCAGAGCACATGCACTAAGCCATCCCAAACGCCTGCCCCATCCTGGAACGCGGGTGGAATTGCCATCTATGGTGAGCTGCGCTTCCAGAAGGCTTCGGGGGAACTCAGTTTGGATTTTTGCTGCCTGCAAGAGTTTATAACAAGATCTGTTTAAAATTTGACCCGGGATTTCTGCTGAACTTAATCTAAGCCATTTGTATTACTTTAGCAGTACTACTTGCTCTCTGATTACATATTTATCTATTGAATGACAGCGTTTGGACTCCTAGCTTAAGCTTTATGTATCGCAAAACTTGTTATCTCTGTGGATGACTCTGTTCTACTCTTCTTTCAGACATGAACTTGGCTGATTAATAATGGAGCAGATTCGTTTTCACACAATGGAATTAGAAAACAAGACAATGCCTTTGCTCCAGCAGAGAACCATTGTCAGGTTATTTGTCTTGGAACTGGAGGCGGCTCCTTTTTGATAGGCTAAAGAGGTCACTGTCTCCTCTCTCACATCCAGTCCCTACAGAGGCCCCAGCCACAAGCAGATCCAAAGTCTAGCAGAGCAAGGTGCGGCCCGGCCTGGCTCCGACTCTCTCAGGCCCGCGTCCTTGGGACTGCTCAGCTCCATCTCTGCTGACCTCAGATATCAGCCTGGCGCCACAGGGCGGGCCACACGTTTCCTAGCTGGCTCCTGTTGTCGTCGTTTTTTTAACCTTTTCCAGGGCCAGTTATTTACAAAATTATGTCCTGTTGGGAAACAGAACCAAAGAACCATGCCTCTGATCGATTTCTTTCCCAGCCTGAAACCCGACTTCACTAAGCAAAGCAAAAGGAATGTAGTAAGGGAAGAGCCATTGTCCAGGTCTCAGAAAGTGGGAAGGTTAGTTGGCTCCCTGCTTGTCCTGAGTGGTACCAGCTGACAGCGACCTTCAGAGCGTGTACGACCTGGGGCCTCTGGAAGCTTAGGTGGCCTTTACAGCCAGCATTTAACCTCAGATCTGGTCGTGAATGTGTTGTTAATATGCAAACAACAAAATGACAAAGCCAGTTTTTAATCTGTCACAATAAGTGTTCTAAAGATGAAGTGAATTAAAATCACAATGAGTGGAAAAATTTAAGAATCTGCATACATCAGGTTAAATACAATTTTCCATATTTCCCCTTTGTAATTGAAACCAAAGTGAATTTGGGTCATGAATCTTTTAGCTAATTAACTATCCTGCTAGCATAAGGTATAGCCAGAAAGAGACTGCAAGATATTTTGTTTGTTTTTTATTTTAAGTTTAAGTGTGTTTTGTTTGTTTTTAGGTTTGTGTTCTTGTGACTCTGGAAGAAAATATCCTCACTCTTAAGAGAAATGTTAGAATTGTACTCTCGTGATAAAATCATACCTGGTTTGCTCAAGTCTCAATACAATCTTGGTTTTTTTATATTTAATATTTTAGAGGGCTTCCTCCAAGATTTTTTTTTTTTTACCATAAGAAAATATTAGTTTTTTTGACCATAAACATTATTCCAATCAGTTTGGTTAATGTGATAAGGCTTGCATTGTCCGGTAAGGAGTGCTATGTTATTAGCCTTCAAATGCCCCGCACGATGCTGCACAGTCTTTCAGAAGCAAAGGGCACATTGAAATAAAATCACACTAAAAGTGTGCTTCTGTGTTTATGGTTTACAATAGCAATCACCTCCTCGGTGCAGGGCGTTTCTTAGGAAGCACTGACTAGCTGAGGTTAACTGCCCGCAGCACAGCTGAAGGCCACCAATTCCTTCCAGCTACTCATTAATCCCCAGGAAATCTCCTGAACCCTGATAGTTATTGTTCAGTCCTTTATAGATGATTTTCCAAGTATTTTCGGTACTCGCTTTCTCCTGGAACACCTACAGCCCTCCAGATCGTGTTTGTGTAGAGAAACAACTCGTTTTCTTAAAAGCGGATTGAATTTCAGCCTCTCCATAGAGACCCCTTATGGGCCACAGGCTCGGGAAAAGCCACTTTAATTACATTTTGGCTTTTCTTTTTTTGAAGGGAGAAGCCAAGAGAAAGAAAGGGAGGGAGTCAGAAGATCCGAGATCCCCAGATTCTTCCCAGCTCCCAGCAATCACCCCGAAACACTCCCTAAAGCGGTGGGGTTGCTGGCTAATGGCGGGCACGGCTCAGAAGAAACCTGTGCACGGTGAGGGGCTTCCAGCACGACACAGCAAAGCCCCCTCAGAAGGGACCCCCCAGCAGCCACCCCACCCAGCTCCACAGCCCCCCAAGGCGTATGAGTCCTGGGCTCCGGCAATCCAGGGGCCCAGTCTCACGGCAGCCAATGGACGGCAACCGGGATTCTCAGCTTCCCCCCAAACTGAGTGGTTCCTCTAAAGAGTCCCACATGGTTTTTTAGTATTGTAAAATGTTGAATAGTAAAGACTAATTTGTCAATTTAGGACACTAAATTCAATTAAAAATTTCATGCTCTTGTGAAGAAAAGATTTTATATGTTTTTCTCAGCTTTTTATGTCTTCTGAGTCAGGTGCCGGACAGTTAAAAGCTATATAAATAACAGACATCATTCTAAAACCAGAAATCAATTTGGTTTTCCAATGTTAACTAAAATTATCAGGGCATTTTAATTATCACTTGTGTGGATGTGTATGTGTGTGAGAGAGAGAGAGAGAGAAAGGTTTAATGTTTCTAACAATTGTACCGTGTCCATTTTATTCATCTTCTTCTGGAGTAAAAGTGATCTTTTGTAATTTATATGTTAGTATCCTTCCTTCCAAAATCATTTCTCTACACTTTATCTGTGCCACAAAGGAAAAAAAATTAAATGAAATATAGAGCTCTCTGAAAATATATTGTTGAAAATCAAGGTAACCCTATTTTGACTTAAGACTGTTAGCCTATCTCCTTAGTCATTTGAAATCAAAGAAACAAAATCACCTGGAAACATAGAAAAGACACAGTCTGTTTATAAGTAACAAAATAATAAAAAATAGGGAAGTGGCTGTGGCTCCATTGGTTGGGCTCCTGTTTACCATACAGGAGGCCCTGGGAATTGAACCCAGGGCCTCCTGGTGAAGGCAAGCCAGCCAGCGCGGCTCAGTGAGCTGACGGCCCATGTGGCTCGGTGAGCTGATGCAACAAAAGGAGATAAGCAGACACAGAAAAATGCAAAGCAAATGGACACAGCAAGCACAAACAGCAAAGGGGGGATAAATAAATAAATAAATCTTTAAAAAAAATAAATAATAAATAATAATAAAAGGCCCTGTCACAAAACAGCCCAGATAAACCCTCGGGAGTCACACCGCAGAAAAATATTCCTAGTCTCTTCTTTTGGAGAAAAAGGGAGAAAAATCATTACTCAAACCTAATAGATAACAAATTGCCCTCCATCCATATACCAAAAACCCCTAGTTCCCTTACAACCTTGCAGGGGCTTCCCACTCTAGATTTATGAAACATTCTTTTAATTCAGTGCAATATCAGTCAACAAGCCATGAATGCACACCTGCAGGACAGCCTGGCCCACATCACCGTATTTCACTGAAGAGTTGAAGGTGTATTGTGATGTGGTAAATGCATGGGAATCCTGAAAGTGGCCTATTTAAACAGGGCGGAGCCAAGAGGAATTTCTTTTAAATCATTCCTAATTTGAAAATGTCTACACAAACAAAATTATACTATTGGGCAAGTTCCATTATTTCTACATCTTAGTCGTTGAATTAGGAGCATAGTAATTAGTCAGCAATTCAGCCAAACAAATGTAGACTTGAGTCCAGTCTGCAAAAATTTGCTATACACATGACTTTAATCACAAAATGCTTTAAATAGAGCCTGGAACTCAAAATGGGGGTTGAAGGAGGCATTCTTGCACCATCAGCCCTTATAACTTCTCATTCAGAGTGAAGCAAACAGTTTAGCTCAACTGAAATGTCTTTCCTCAAAGAGACTCTGAATCTGCAAGTATGAAAAGGAAAAGTACCGCGCACAGCTGACTTCCCGCCCTTCTCTTCCTGAAGGTTGTTGGGTGCCACGGTCAAATGCAACAGAGCCTGCTCAACCCTGCACTGTTGTTATAAAAACAGATGGACCAGGACTTCCATAATAACTGTTTGGCAGGGCAGGAATATAGTTAATTATTATGCTTTTCTTCACCCCTTCAGAATTTATAAATGCTGTTTCAAGGTCAGGACATGGTTTTTCTGTACTTTTAACAGGTCATTTACTCCTAAAATGCTTTTATTTTACTTTTATTTTTCTTTCTTTTCATTAGACAGGAATAGCTATGTAGCTCTAAGGCAGAAACCAACAGCCTGGACCCCTATCTCACACCATACACAAAAATCAACTCAAAATGGATTCAAAGATCTAAATATAAGAGCTAGAACTATCAAATTCCTAGAAGAAAACGTAGAGAAGTATCCTCAGGACCTTTTGTTAGGCAATGATTTCGTAGACTTTACACCCAAAGCACAAGCAACAAAAGAAAAAATAGATAAATGGAACCTCATGAAAATAAAAAAAATTTTTTTTTCCTCAACGGACTTTATCATGAAAGTCAAAAGACAACCTACATACACAGTGGGAGAAAATATTTGGAAATCACATATCTGATAAAGGTTTAACACTCAGTATATATAAAGAAAGCCTTCAATTTAACAACAAAAAGGCAAACAACCCAATGGAAAAAAAAGGGGCAAAAGACTTTAACAGACATCTCTCCAAAGAAGATATACAAATGGCCAGGGAGCACATGAAAAGATGTTCGAAGTCATTATCCATCAGGGAAATACAAATCAAAATCGTGATGATACCATTTCACACCCATTAGAATGGCAGCTATTTTAAAAAATAAAATAAAAGGAAAATAGCAAGTGTTGGAAAGGATGAGGAGAAATCGGAACACTCATTCATTGCTGGTGGCAATGTAAAATGTTGCAGCCGCTGTGGAAGATGGTTTGGTGGTTCCTCAGAAAGCTAAGTATAGAGCTACCATATGACCTAACAATCTCACTTCTAGTTATATACTCAAACGAATTGTAAGCAGGGGCTCCAACAGATATCTGCACACCGATGTTCATAGCAGCATTATTCACAATTGCCAAAAGATGGAAACAACCCAAGTGTCCATCAAATGATGAATGGATAAATAAAATGTGATATATATATAAATAGAATATTATTCAGCTGTAAAAATGAATGAAGTCCTGATACATGTGACAACATGGATGAAGCTTGAAGACGTCATGTTGAGTGAAATAAGCCAAACACAGAAGGACAAATATTGTATAATCTCACTGATTTGAAACAGTTAGAATAAACAATCTCATAGAGTCAGAATCTAGAATACAGGTTACCAGGGGATAGGGTGGGATAGGAAATGGTAAGTTAAGGCTTAAAATGTACAGGGATCCTATTTGGAGTGATGGAAATATTTTGGTAATGGATGGTGGTGACGGTAGCACAACACTGTGAACACAATTAACAGCCCTGAAATATATATCTGAATATGATTAAAAGGTGAAAATGTTAGATTGCATATATGAAACAGAATAAAAATGTTTTAAAAACTCCATGGAACTGCACTTCACAAACAGTTAACCCTAAGTTAAACCATGGACTTTAGTTAATAGTACAATTATAAAATATGCTATCATAAATTATAACAAATGCTGCTTATTTTACAACACCAATACAAGGTGTTGGTGGTGAGATGTATATAGGAATTCTGTATTTTGTGCATGATCTTTCTGTAAACTCACAACTTCTCCGATAAACACACACACAAAAAAATAATGACAATAACCAACAACCCTATTTGAAGGAGATGGAAAATGCTCTGTTTTTCTTAAATATTTCTTTTTTAACCCTGGTTTCTTAAAGCTCCATGTTTAGAGTTATTATTATGTACCAAATACTCTGCTAAGAACTTTACATATGTTAACTTCCAATTTCACAGTGACCATATTCTTATTTTACACACTAGAGGACAGAAAACTTAAAAACCTTTGCACACGTCATGCAGCTATTAAGACACAGATCTGCGATTTCAGTCTGGTCTGTGTTCATTTCAAATCCCATTATCTTAATTTTTTATTGTTTGCAACTGAACTGTGTTCCTGCAGTAGACTGATTCAGATTACAAAATGATATAAGTATTTCCCTGCCTCGATCATGTTCAGTAAAAGGATGATTTTAAAAAACCACTATTTCAGATCTTCACTACCTTGTCATTTCCTTTACTTTTGCCAAGGGTCTCATGAAATAAGATTCTACATTTCGAAAGACTAAACTAAAAACCTCAAGTGACTATTTCTACCCAAATTCTATTTCACCTAAAGGGACTCTTGTATAATCAAGGACGAGAACGGCTTACCCCTATATTCACCCAAACAAAGCTCTTCTAAACCACCAGAGCTTTGTGGTGACATGCTAAAATTATGATGACTTTATTTTACGCTAGTGTAGTACAAGCATTTTAAACTAGAAAAGTCAAATGATCAATGTAGAAATGCCATAAGACAAATAGACTCAACACGTGTAATCCCCCTTGGAAATGTTGAACTGTTTACATTTTGTATCACTTCTCTTCCCCAGGATCCCCCCAAAAATTGTTACCAATGTCATCGGCTCCCTCTGCTTGCCACCCTCACACACACACACACACACACACACACACATACACACCAATCTCATTCTTGGAGAAGTGATGAATCGAGTATTTGAATAAGCAGCTAATTAAATGCTCTTAGCCTACATTGCTATCAGCTTTCTATTCAGTTTAACGTATATTCTTTTACCTATGTAATCAGGGAGAACACCCCTAGCTGCCTACACCACAGCCCAAATAATCAAAGCAGTTCTTGGCTAATAAAGAAGCAATATGCAAGCAAAGTACATCTATATCCTTATGAATGTATGTATGGCTAGAAGTTCTTTGATATTCTTTCTATGAATTTCTGATTCATTCATCATTGCCTAAAAAAAAATGAGTGAAATATCGATGGATAGTTTCTTACATCTTATGTTTTATGTTTGCTCCATTAATCCAAACATTTACTTAATAAACCTTTCATGTATTTTTAAAAGTCTCCATAATCAAACATAACAAAGCAGTATATACCAAAATCAAAGAAGGCGTGTTCCCCTTTAAAAGGGTATCAAACATAAAATTTCAAATATAACCATTAAAATGGCTGTTTCTGCCATCTGAACGTTTTCACAGGAGAAACAGGTAAATCCTTATTTGTTTTACAAATATATTTCACATTGATTACTAGATCACTATCAGTCTGGAGGGAATTATTGTTTTACCAACTTTCCATAAATATGAAATGATCCTTGAGGAACAAAATGTATAATGAGAAGGAGATGGGGATCGCCTTGTTTCCCAAATACAAACTTTGCTCTTCTGTGACCCGTTTATATCCCCACAATTCTGAAGGGTAGAATTAGGTCATGAACAGATGTGGCGGAGAAATAGAGGTTGAAGAGAGAGGATATGACATTTCTCAAGCAAGTCCAAGGTATTATGAAAATACATAATGCAGTGTAAGGGCCTTCCTAATAAAATGGTGACCAGTGCAAACGAAATAAATACACCAGTGTCAGTGGTTAGAGGCAAAGCAAAATATGCACAGTGAAATTACATTCTTAGGTAAACAGCACATTGCAGATTTGTATTTATGTATTTTCACTAAAGTTGATAATAGGCTAAGGTTTATGTACATTGTAAACACTCAGGGCATACAATCCTTTTAACATCATGTGCTTTGTGCCAAGGATCTAGAACCATCAACAAAGGACCAGGAGTAGGTATTGATTTTCAAAAAAGTTTTTAAAAATCATAAACTTTATTTTATTTTATACGAGTGTAATACTAATATTTTGACTAAAAATGGAAATTATCAATATAGAAATGCTAAGGTATAACAAAGGCAACACTTATAGTTTTAAAGTGATCTAATCTCTCTCTTTGCAACATAGCATTTAAAAACTGCCAAGATATATTACTGTGGGACAAATATAATAGACTATAAATCAACCTACCATAGCAACTATAAAAACTTCTCTTGCAATTCTCTACCTCAAGGCTCACCTCTGCCCAATGAAGATCTGGAGACCTTTCTAGGCAATAGCCTGTGTTTTGAAACATTTATCACACCTCATGATAAGGTGCTCTGACCATCGCAGCAAAGTGCCTGGGGACTTGGTTCATCCTAACTTACAGTTATTAGAACAAAGGAAACTTGTATTCACGAGGTTGAGATGAAATGTATCCATATCATCGCAATATTAGGGCCTTTTAATCGTCTTTCTATTAGAAAAGATTAAAATGCCTTAGTTATGTGAGATTAAATGCTCATTCAGTAATTGCAACGGACAGTATGCTTTCAGCGTGGGAGAATTAAATTAAAAGAAAGGCAACTCTGGAAAATGTACTAGTGGTAGAATTAGAGAATGTTTCATCAGATTCTCAAGTCCCTACAGTAATGAATCTGCCAAAAGATAATAATATTTTAGTGAAAGGTGTGATTGGATAAGTCACATTATTTATTAACTGTTACCCTAAAATATCACTTTTGTCTTCTGATTAAGAATGGTTAGAGGGCAGCAGGGATGCCTGACACAAGCTGACACAAGGTATTAAAAATGGATCGTGTCTATCACGAACCTCGGAGGTGGGCGCTGAGTGCAGCTCGCAGATACCTGAGGGCCTAAAGCGTTCACAGGCTGTAAGCTAAGTGGTCTCAGCCGAGGCCCCCGGACCATCCAGGGGTCTGGTTTGGCCCCTTGAGTGCCCTCATTTCCAATGGCCTAAGCAAGAGCTGGTCTTTAATTTCTAAACTCACTTTTTGAAGAATTGCGGAGTTGCACACGTTTGAGAAGGCTGCCAGAGACCAGGACAGCTAAGCTTATCAAAGTTGCTAGAAAAGTCCTCTCAAATCTCCCTCCGGAGTGTGCTGGCATTCTCTTGGGGAGCAATTTTTCATTTCCAGTATAACTTAAGTACTTATAGTCCCCAAATCTGTGTGTAATAAAGACTGTGCTGGCAAAAATAGATGCTGCCAAGAACAAAAGAATATAGACTGCTTCGCACACAGCAGACCTGGAAACGGAGCAATGCAGTGCGGGACCCTGGGCTTCTGAGTGCCTGGAATCAATGTCCTGAAAGGATATTAATTCAAATAAACTCTAAACGGTGCTAACAAATTGATAGGCATTTAGCTGTTCATCCAGCAAATAAGAAACACAAGGAAAAGAAAGTTATGAAAACCAAGAGAGGGAGAGGGGAAGGAAGGGAGGGAAAAGAAGAAGAAGAAGAAGAAGAAGAAGAGAAGGAAAAATAGAGACTAGAAAAGAAAACTAAGCACCCTAGGATTCCCTTTCCTGAAATCCTGGGTAGCTATGACATAGCAGGAGACTTCCTTAAAAGTGGTGCCTTCTCCAAGTCTCAGGCAGGGATAATGCACTTAGGATAGACAGGCCCTCATGCACTGGGAAAATGATCCAAATTCTCAGTACATTTCTGTTTATGCTCTTTATGGTCAGAGAATCGTAGAATTGAAAGGGATCTTAACGGTTACCAGGTTTAGCATCTGGGGATCACAAGGGAGGAGAGGAGCCCCTTCTCAGGGTTGCCCCAGGCAGTAGCAGAGCCAGAAACTCGCTTGGTCAGCTTTGATGCACAGTGCAGGGCACGACCTCCTGGCAGGTCCACTCTGACCTTATGCCCTACGGGTACCTGACACAACTCCCAGAACACCAGCCTGCTTGTAGCTTCCTGGAATTTTCACACTGGGGGTTTGTCACATTTATCCAGAGGTCTTAAAATGCAGGCCTAGCCCTCTTGGGTCAGTAGCTTATATTTATTAATGGTATCTCAACATTTTTATTTTCTTTCCCACTAATCACAACTTAAAAGATTGCCCCAAAGGCTCTGCTTACTATATCCCTGCATCTATAAAATGCCAAGTTTCATTAAATAGAAATTTATATACTCAGATGATGTTTATTAGATACCACAGCAATATCCAACATGGTGAAGCTTTTAGTAAATTAACTGGTTATTTCATGTAAAGCAAACCCCCTTTAAAAATGTCATCCTCCTATCCCGAACATCCACATCATGACTTGGCTTTTTCTTGAGTTGTCCAAGTTAGTTGGCTTAGAACCCAAATCAATAGTAGGGTCCCCAATATTTTCCTTACTAAAGACCCATTTGTTACATGAATCACATAATTTCAAAGAGTGTGCTTAACCAATTGCCTTTATTAAGAAATAATTTTCCCATTTTTGTTTGTAAAACAACTGCAGCAATTGAAATAACTGTGAAACAGTTCATAGCAATAGGAATCAGAATAAAATCACATACTGTACCTAACATGGAGGACAAGGTCAACTGCATAATTTCTGGGACTCAGTGCAAAATGAAAATGTTGGGCCCTTGTTCAAAAATCAGCAGGCCACTGCCCAGACCCCTGCCCCGGGCGGCTGGGTGGAGAGGGAGGGCGGGCAATGAGGAGCCTGCCCAGGGAGGCGGCAGGAGGCAGCAGGAGGCAAGTCCCCAGCATGAACTCCACGGTCCCCATCGGACATCACTCACACAACACAGATTCAAAGATAAAAGCTTAGAAATCCACGGTCACGGCTACGAAGCCTTAAACCCCGAGTGTGAGCCTGTTCTCATCACTGTTCACTGGGTGCTGTGTGACTGCACTGACTTGACATCCTGAAGACTTTGCTGATTGACTCTTAACTCTAGGCATTTAACGAGATGCCTGTCATTGTACTTCATCTATTTTTTTTT
>JAQZBX010069799.1:0-15518 GCA_029593785.1 Cabassous unicinctus
GAGTTCTTTATACATTTTAGATACTAGTCCTCTGTTAGATTTGTGATTTAAAAATATTTTCTCCCTCTTTTGTAGCTTGTCTTGTCATCCTCTTAACAGGATTTTTCACAAAGCACAAGTTTTTACTTTCGATGAAAACCAGTTTATTTTTCTTTTTATGGATCATGCATTTAGAGCCAAATCTAAGAAATCTTGCCAAATCCTGATCCCAAAAATTTTCTGTTCATTTCTAAAAGTTTTGTAATTTTGCATTTCATATTTAAGTCCATGATCCATTTTGAGTTTATTTTTATATAAGGTATGAGACTTAGGTTGACGTTCAATTTTTGGCCTACGGCTGTCCAGTGTCTCCAGCACCAAGTTTTGAAAAGTCCATCTTTCCCCAATTAATTGCTTTTGTACCTTTATCAAAAATCAGTTGGGCAAATTTGTGTGGGTTTATTTCTGCGTTCTCTGTTCTGTTCTTTCACCCATGTGTCTATCCCTCTGCCAATACCACACACTCCTGATTACTATAGCTATATAATAAGTTCTGAAAACAGGTAGACTGATTCCTCCCACTTTATTCTTCTTTTACAAAATTGTTTTCACTATTCTAGTTCCTTTGCCTTTCTGTATAATTTTTAGAATAATCTCTATCTACAAAATATCTTGCTGGGATTTTGATAGGAATTTCGTTAAACCTGTATATCAATTTGAGGAGAATTGACATCTTTATTATGCTGAGACTTCCAATCCTTGAACATGGAATATCTCCCCATTTATTTAGATCTTTTTATTTCTTTTATCAGTATTGTGTAGTTTTCAGCATATAAATCCTATACATGTTTTGTTAGATTTATGGCTATTTCCTTTTTTGAGTGATTATAAATAGTATTGGATTTTTAATTTTGGGGTCCAAGTATTAATTAATAAAATTTGAAATAGTTGAATTTTGTATGTTTATCTTGTATCCTGTGGCCTTGCTGAACTCACATATTAGTTCTAGGAATTTTCTTGTAGATTCCTTGGGATTTTCTTTGTAGTCAGTCATGTCATCTGCAAATAGGGACAGTTTTGTTTCTTCTTTTTTGATCTGTATGCCTTTTTTTTCCATTTCTTGCCACTTTTCACTGGCTAGAATTTCCAGCACTATGTTGAATAGTAGTAGTAAGAGCAGACATCCTTGCCTTGTTCCTGATCTTGTGGGGAAAGCATTCAGTCTTTCACCATTAAATATGTTAGCTGTAGGTTTTTAGTAGATGCTTTTTATCAATTTGAGGATGTCCCCCCCATTCCTATTTTTCTTCAATTTTTTAGTCATAAGATAGGTATTGAAAGAAAAAATAAAGATAGGTGTTGATTTTTGTCAAATGCTTGTTCTGTATTGATGGATAGATATGCTCATGTGATATTTCTACTTTAGTATGTTGATTGAATTTTGAATATTGAATCAGCCTTGTAGCCCAGAATAAACCTCACTTGGTCATGACATATAATACTCTGTATATATTGCCGAATTCCATTTGCTGATTTTCTAAGTATTTTGATGTCTGTATTCATGAGGGATTTGGGCCTGTAGTTTTCTTTTTTGTGCTGTTTTTGTCTGGTCTTGTATCAGGTTAAGAGTAGCTTCATAACATAAATTGGGAGCCTTCCCTCCTCTTCATTTCTTTGGGAACAAATTGTGTAGAATTTGTGTTAATTCTTCTTTAAATATTTGGTAGAATTCTCTAGTGAAACCATCTGGAGTTGGAGATTTTGGGGGCAGGGGTTAAAATTATGAATTCAATTTTCCTGTTAGTTATAAGGCTAATCACATTATTTGAAACTAAGTTATGTTTTATGAGGAATTGGTCAATTTCATCTAAGTTGTCAAATTTATGTGTGTAGAGTTGTTCGTGGTATTCCTTTATCTTTTTTGATGTCTGCAGGGTCTGTAGTGATGGCCCCTTTTTCATTCTTAATATTGGCAATTGTATTTTCTTTTTGTTCCTGGTTAGTCTTACTAGAGATTTGCCAATATAGCTCTTTGTTTCATTGATTTATTGTTTTTCTATTTTCAATTTCATTGATTTCTGCTTTTATCTTTATATTTCCTTCCTTCTGCTAGCTTTGGGTATATTTTGCTCTTTTTCTAGGTTCCTGAGGTGGGAGCTTAGTTTATTGTTTTGAAACTTTCCTTCTTTTCTAATGTATGCATTTACTGTTATAAATTTTCCTCTCAGCACTAAAATTTTATATGTTGTATTTTCATTTTCATTTATTAAATGTATTGTTTGAGTTCCCTTCAGATTCCCTCTTTGACTTATGAATTAGTTAAAAGTGTGTTAGTTTCTAAGTGTTTGGAGATTTTCCTGTTGTCTTTCTGTTATTGATTTCTACTTTGATTTCATTGTGATCAGAGATCACACCATATAATTGCAATTCTTTTAAATCTGTTGAGATTGTTTTATGGCCCAGGATATGGTCAATCTTGTTATATGCTCCATGCGCACATGAAAAGAATGGGTATTGTGCTGTTATTGGGTGGAGTGTTCTATAAATTTCTATTAGATCCTGTTGGCTTATGATGTTGAGTTCTGTATCCTGCTTATTTCCTTTTAGTTGTCCTCTCAATTGTTGAGAGAGAGGTGTTGAAGTATCTAGCTATAATTGTGCATTTGTTTATTTGTCCTTTCAGTTCTATCAGTTTTTGCTTCACATAGTTTTCAGTTCTGTTGCTTGGTACATGCATGTTTGGAATTTCTGTCTTTTTGGCCAATTGACTATTTTATCGTTATATAATTCCCCTCTCTGTCTATGGTAATTTTCTTTCTTCTGAAGTCTACTTGATCTGATACTAATATAGTCATTCCTGCTTTCATTTGATTAATGTTTGTATGACATATATTTTTCCATCATTTTATTTTCAACTTGCCTATATCATATTTGAAATGACTTTCTTATAAATACCATATCATTGGTTTATGTTTTTAAATCTAATTTGCTAAGCTCTGTCTTTTTTCCCCCAAGGTTACAAATGATTTTGGCACTATATTAGGGGTTTACAGTATATTGTATTTTGTTTCTGGTTGTTTTTTGTTGTTGTTGTTGTTGTTTTTAGAGCAGTTGTAGGTTTACAGAAAAATCATGATGGCCTCTGTGTTTTAATTGGTATATTTAGACCATTTACATTTAATGTACTTAAACAGTAGATTTAAGTCTTTCATTTTATTTTTTGTTTTCTGTTTATTCCCTCTGTTTTTCCTGCTTTCCTGTGGGTTACTTGAATATTTTGGGGATTCCATTTTCATTTATCTATAATGTTTTTCAATGCACTTTTTGTTTAGCTTTTTCTGTTGTTGTTCTATTCATTATTTTATATATACAGAACTTATCACAGACTATTGCTGATGTCATTTTACCAGTTCAAGTATAGAAAGATCACCTATTTATGTCCCTTTACCGCTCATTTGTAATGTAATTTTTTTTTCCTGTTTGACATTTTTTTATAAGACCTACCATAAACTATAATCCAGTCATTTCACTTCTAGGTTTTGATTTACAATACTACAAAGTTGCATACCGGGAATCAAAGAATCAATTAGATGTAGAATGAGTAACTTATCTGTGCTTATCAAGAAAAATAAGTTGTTTATCCTCACATTTCTACCATGACTGCTCCTGCCTGCACTCAATGTTAAAGAGCAGCTGAACAAATTAAAGTCAAAGGTTAGAAATAATTTTTCCTTGACCATATCCTGAGATTGCATATCCATTTCATGGTCAGATTGCAAATACTCTTCTGAACAGCATTCTCTTTGATTACAAAGTTCTTTCCTGTGACCCTTCTGCAAGAAATGCAGACAACATCCATGCCACACACTAAATTCATTAGTTATTATTTTTTAACAGAGATTCAGAAGAGTTGACCTTCAGAAACCACTTTAAGTCATATTCTACTATACTAGTTTCTACATTGCAGAACCTAGATGTTATATAGGTAAAAATATATCAAAATTAAAATGATTACTTATAGATTTTTATCTTGTCATTACTAAAGAATATGTGTCATGATGTGTCTTACTTGTATCAGAAGTTTTTAATAAAATTATTAATTTTTTTCATTAAAATACACTGCTCAAGAAAGCATCATCTTCATTCTTTTGACAAAGATGACTTTTCTTCAGGTAATCCTACCTAATCCATCTCAATATCCACAAAAATAATTATGTGTCCATATTACTTCTGCATGGTAGCATTAATATTTGAATAGATGGTACTTTAAAACTCTAAGTCCTATCACCTTCATCTATAGCATTCATGAGAGCAATAAAATATTTAATCTCTGGGGAAGTTTCTAGCTATATAATTTAATTGTGTGCTTCATTCAAAACTTTTCTCATGGCATTTTTCATCTCTGTATTTCTGAGAGTATAGATTAGGGGATTGAACATAGATACAATGGTGGTGTAAAATAGTGCAAATATTTTATCCTCAGGGTAAGTGTCAGGTGGCCTAAGGTAGACAAAGATTGAAGCTCAAAAAATAAGACAACCACTGTGATGTGAGACCCACAGGTGGAGAGAGCTTTGTGTCTTCCCTTAGCTGAATGACTTCTTAAAATGAATTGTATACTGGCATAAGAAACAAATAAGATAAAGATTACTTAGGAAAACATATCTGAATTCACAACTACAAGGACACCAGTGATAGAGGTATTAGTACAAGCAAATTTTAGCAGTGGGAAAATATAAGAAAAACAGTTGTCCATTTCATTAGGACCACAAAAGGGCAACTGGACTACCAGATAAAATTGAGGAGAGGAATGGAGAGCTCCACCAACCCAGGCAGCTAGGATTAGTAGGTTTTATCTTGTCCTGTTCATGATAATCATGTAGTGCAGAGGTTTTCGGATAACAATGTAGTGATCAAAGGCCATGGCAGCAATAATGAAGATCTCAATACTTACAAAGAAGTGCATTGTAAAGACATGTAACATGCAATTTCCATAGCATGTGGCTTTTGTCCCCACTATCAAGATACTGATCAGTTTGAATGTAACACTAAGGTATAGCATATATCTATGCAGGATGAATGACCAAGGAAATAGTACATGGGTTGGTAAAAAAGGGAATTGCATCAAATGGAGACAAGGATTAGGAGGTTTTCCTACCAAGATGGAAATATAACAGAATAAAAAGAGCACAAAGCAAAACATTTGTATGTTCTGGTCATAAAAAAATTTCCAAAAGTATGAATTCTGAGATATTTCTGTTGCTTTCCATGTATTTCAGTTTGGTGTATATTCTGTATAGTTGAGAGTCATGAGGTTCTTTCTCCTACATCACTGCATTGGCACACATTGTAGAGACTCAGCACCTGCTACTTCCAGGATTCCTAATGCTCCATAATATTCTTAAAGTACAGTTAGAACCACATCAGACAATATTATAATTTTTGCTTTAACCATCAAACATAATTTAGAAAACTCAAGGAAAGTCTAATTTTCTGTATTTTTTGGTCACCATGTTCTTTGTTTCTTCCTGTTGTTCCAGGGTTCCTTCTTTTATCATTTCCTTTTTGTGTAGAGAACTTCCTTTAACCATTCTTTCAGGGAAGTTCTGGCAACAAGCTCTTAGTTGTTTTTTTTTTCATCTGAGAATGTCTTGACTTCCCTTAATTCTGGAAAGATATTTTCACTTATTAGGGGATTCTTGGTTGACACATCTTTCTTACAGTACTTGAAGAATATTGTTATACTTCCTTTTGGCTTCCATGGTTTCTGATAAGAAATTTGCTGGTGTCATTTTTCCCAGGCTGCTTTCAAGATTTTTCCTTTGTCTTAGTTTTCAGAAGTTTAATTTGTGTTGTGTCTCACTGTGGATTTCTTTGGGACTGGGTCAGCTTCTTGATCGTATAGGGTTTTTTTTTTTTTCCCAATTTTGGGAAGTTTTCAGCCATTATTTCTTTGAATACTTTTTAATCTCTAACCTTTTTCTACTCTCCTTCTGGGACTCCAATGGAATGAATATTAAATCTTTTTTGTTGTTGTTCCACAGGTCCCTTAGCCTTTATTCATTTTTTTTCCAGTCTATTTTCTCACAATTGTTCAGACTGAATAATTTCAATTGTTCTAACTTCAAGTTGACCAATTCTTTTCTCTGTTTCCATTCAGCTATTGATCCCATCCTATGAAATTTTTTACCTGTTATTGTAATTTTCAGTTCTAAAATATATGGTTCTTTATATCTTCTATTTTTTTGCTGAGGCTAATTTTTCATTTGTGTCAAGCATGTTTGTAATTGCTCACTGAAGCATTTTTTATTATGATTGCTTTAAAATCTTTGTCATGTAATTCTAACATCTCTATCATCTCAGTGTTGGCATATATTGATTTGATTGCCCTTTTCTTATTCAGTTTGAGATCTTCCTGGTTCTTGGTATGACAAGTAATTTTCAATTAAAACATGGACATTTTCATAGTATATTATGAAACTCTGGAATTTTTTTAAAACCTTCTTAGAAATTTGGCTTTTTTGGACACTGCTATGTTAGGGGAAGGAAAGGCACCATCTTATTACTGCCAGGTAGGGGTAGAAATCCAGGTTCCCACCTCAGCCTCCATTGACACCTGAGGGGTTGGCTCCTTGTTACTCCTGGGCAGGGGTAGGAGTTCTGGCTCATCATGTGGTTTCCACTAACACCATTGTAGTTGTGGCCTCATTTCTGCAGGGTGATGGTGAAAGTCTTGACTTTCCACTTGTTCCAGGGGAAAGGGGAGTATACTTTGTTACTGCTGGGTATGGGTAGAAATCCAGGCTCTCCATATTGTCTCCACTGACACTGTGGAGGGTTGGAAATAAAACCTTATTACTGGCTGGAAGAAATAAAATCCTTTCTCCCTGCATGGCCTTCCCTGACACTATCCTGGTGGGATTATCAGGGTTCCTCATTACAGCCGTGTGGGGTTCAAAATCTGGGCCACCCACTTAGCTTTGCTGATGGGGGTGGAGGTGGGCCGTAGGTTTTTTTGTTTGTTGGTTTGATTCTGGTTTTTTGCCTGTGTGTGGTGTTTGACTGTAATAGAAAAGTTATTGTCTAAAAGTTTTCTGTCTTGCCAGGCTGCCCCTTTCCTGATCCTTTGGCTAGAGAGAGAAGGCTTTTATAGGAGATTTTTTTGTGCTAATTGGTGTTTCTGAGTTGCTAGCTTCTTCAGCTCCAAATATGGGATATATGGCAAAAGAAAACCCAGGGAACTCCCTCCACGTCTTTCATTGGGTCCCAAGTTTCCTTCTTCTCTCCACCTTTCAGAGTCATATCTTATGTCTTAGAGTTTTAGTTGTACTTAATGGGAGGAACAGGGAAAATTATGTCTACTCCATATTCTTAGAAGTGGAAGTACATCAATAAAAAAAAAAAATCACTTAAGTGAGTCTACTCTACAGTGAGGGCTAAGAACCACTAGACCACTAAGCTCTAGTTAATTGGCTCAAATGCTTCTAATTTTGGGTTTTCATTAATAGCAACCTTCATAATGGTGACTACAGACATGATATTATCCTTTTAAGCCTCTCCTACGCTCTAGACCCATGTAAGGCAGGGGTTATCCAATGAAAAGTAGCACGAACTGAAGACTTTGGAGACTGCCAAAAATGGCCTTGAGGGGATGTCTATAATGATCAAGATCATGTTTATTTTTGGAGGATGGGTGGGGTTATTATTGGGATTGGGGCACGTGGAGAGGCTACTTTTATGGCTGGCAAAGTTCTGGATGGTGTTCACCTTAAGCTATGCATTTGTTTTGCATGGTTTTCTGCATCTGCATTTTATTACAAAATTAAAATTTTTTAAAAACAATTTGTAATCATGTTGAGCTTCTGCTGTCATTTGTAATGTCTGTCTGTTACCTTTGGTCTCTGCAGGTCTTAGCCCCACAGAGTTGCCATTTGACTGCCTCGAGAAGACCAGCCGAATGCTCAGCTCCACATATAATTCTGAGAAAGCTGTTGTGAAAACATGGCGCCACCTTGCTGAGAGCTTTGGATTGAAGAGGGATGAGATTGGTGGCATGTCAGATGGCATGCAGCTCTTTGACCGCATCAGCACGGCAGGCTATAGCATTCCAGAGCTGCTCACAAAGCTGGTTCAAATCGAGCGGCTGGATGCTGTGGAGTCCCTGTGCGCAGACATACTGGAGTGGGCTGGGGTCGTCCCACCCACCTCCCAACCATCCACAACATCCTGAGGAGCAAGACTGTTAACTGTCCTTCTCTGGGATGAGCCAAGGGACCTAAAAGAGGGCTCTGGAGCTGGGAGTGGTACCAAAAGAATCCAGACTTTTTCTGTTATATTACCAGGGTATACCTTCAGCTGTTCCAAAGAGCAAGAGGAAACAAGGCCAATCTTCCAATCTAACCAAAGATAAAGGATTAAAACTAGGATCCTCCCAGCTACCCACTTGTACCTCAGACAGAATGAATATTTATTCATTCATCCTTTCATCCAGGCAGCCATTAATTCATTCTGGAGACATTGTTGAATACCCAAATGAACCAAACAATGTGGGAACGACAAAGGGAAAGAATCTGGTCCTTGGCTTCAAGGAGTTTACAATTTAGTAAGAGAAATAAAACGTGCCGTGTCTACAAATTGCTTCAAAAGACAAAACAACCCGAATAAGGGGATGCGAAGAAAATGTAATAAAAGTTCTAAGAGAGGGAGATGGCTGGTAACTGGGGTGATGAAGGAGGGTTTCACTCATGAAGAGAGCAGCTTGAAGGTTTTGGCAAAAGGGCTATAAAATGCAGAGACCCCATTCCATGTATTATTTCTGATTCAGTACAAGTGTGTTGATATCCTGTATTTTTTCTTTAGGATAATTTTACCTATCCTTGAGGTCATTCATATTTCCTACAACCCTTCCAGTCAATAATGAGAGTTCACTCTCTGGTCTGCTTTATGTCACAGCTATGCAAGGCACATATTTTTCCAATCAAGTAGATCTGTGTGATAATCAATTTTATTTATTGCCTGAGCCCTAGACCTGGTAGCCCAGTGGTTTTGTATTACATGTGAATTGCCTTCCATTCTCCTCACTAGTTAGATTTGACTTTTGGGGGAGAGCAATGCTCAAGGATATAAATAGTTTAAATTATACTGTGTCAGGGAACCAATGTGGCTCAGTGGTTGAGTGCTGGCTTCCCACATACGAGGTCCCTGGCCCGGGTACCTCAAAAAAAAAAAAAAAAAAAAAATTTAAATGTGTCAGGCTATGCCTTTGCTTCCAACAAAGAGGAATAGTAAATGTGCTTAGAAAGGAAAATGGCAACTTCCTAAGAGTTCAACCATGTGTAATTCCAGATTTCAAGAATATCTGAGACTTGTGGATGAGCCTCATATCGTGAAAGTTTTAGACTCCAGGTCTTCTGAGCCATTCAGCAAGAATGGAGTCCTGCAGTGTGATGGAGGGAGCCCTGGACATGGAGTTCAGAGACCTGGGTTCTAGTTGTGCCACCTTGGGCAATTTTCCTCTCTCTCCCTTGGCTTTAGTTTCTCTTCTGCAATTGAGAGATTTGAATTAGCTAGGTTCTAAGGTCCTCCCAGATCTGGTAGTCTGTGGGCCTGTAATCAGGAAAAGTAAGGTTCAGCTGAGCAAAAAGAAAGTAGACATGTAGGAAATGGAAGCCTTTGAGGCACTCCATGGAGATTAATACAGGTGAGTCATCAAGAAAACAGAAAAACTCAGACTTGGAGTTTTCACAGAATCTGTTATTATGAAGTTTATAAACCGAAATTGTTCTTGGCAGATTGTTTTATTATACTTGTAGTTGCCAAGAACTCAGGAACCAGGGCAGTGATCATACTAGTGGGTTAATTTGGAGTTCACTTCTGAGCTCCTCTAATGACAGTAGACTACTGTTATTATAAAATTAAAACAAATTCTCTTATACAGTGATATATTAAAATTTTTTAAATTGTTCACATGACTGAGCAAATGCTTTGGGGGTGGGGAGAATCAGTCATATGTTTAAAAACAAGTAATTTCCCACCAATGAATGTAGAACATACTGTGATATGATCATAATCATGTCCTGAATATTTAATATCATCACTGTGTCTGTCTGTTTTTTCCCCAGAACCTATTTGGTATATCCTGTAAGCAAAATACTCCACAGCAAAACTTAATTATCCTTTTAATTCCTCTTTCTCTTATGGTCTCTCTTTCCCCCTGCTTTGTGATAATGAAGATGAGCGTCTCTCCCTTAATTAGACTGCAAATGTCATATGTGATGAGTATTCTATTTCAGGACAAGAATGTTTTCAGTGAAGAAGGAGAGGCGGCTGCTCTCGGTCTGGTTAGTTTTACCTGGTTTCACGCTATTAGAATTTTGGTCCAGCCGGCATCAGACCATGTTTCAGTGACTCAACCTGCCACTTTTAGGGAGCCAGTCCTTATATTGTTACACATTCTTTTGCCATTTATTTATTTGGAAACAAATCCAGGAAATGTTTACTGTGATGGAGCTTTAACCTACATTATGGGATTCAGAACCACTGGGGCCATAATGATTATGAGACTGACCCTGGCTGGGGCTCCATCCTGCCATTTTGTTTGGAGGCAATCATTTTGCTGTACTTAAATATTTTTTAAACACCCCCAGAGCTGTGACCCTTAACCAGTGAAGTCTTAATTGTCAATATTTTTGTCTAATTCTGTATATATAACTTATTATATTTACACTCTCAATAAACAGAAAGCTGTACAGACTGATGAAATGTGAGCTCTTTGGAGGGGGCAGGGGTGTGAGTGGATAAAGTTCCAAGGTCGAATTGTTTTGTTTCCTGATGAGACTATAGGGTTGGGACCAGCCAGATATGAATTATCTAAACTGTTATGCTCTGGGCCATTCACTCGGCAGAGGTAAGTATTACAATGAGATTATGTAAAAACTACCTGGAACATTGCTTTCCAAGTTGCCATCATTAATTTATAAGGCATTATGTCACTTAACTGCTGCTGTGTGGCAAACCATCTCAAAATTCAGTGGCTTAAAGCAACACCTATTATTACAGCTCAGGGGTCAGTAGGGGTCAGTTGATCTAGGTTGAGTCAGTTGATCTCAGCTGAGCTTGCTTATGCATCCACCTGGGGCAGCTCTGCTCCATTGCCTTTCATCCTTCTAAAACCAGTGAGCTAGCCCAGACACGTCCTCATTCCACAATGACAAGTGTAAGAGAGTAAAAACACAAAATTTCTTAAGGCTCAGGCTCAGAACTGGTGCACTGTCACTTCTAGCTCATTCTGTTGGCCAAAGCAAGTCACATGGCCAAACCCAGAGTCAAGAATAGGGAAAGAGACTCTACCCCATTTGTGTGAAGAACTGTAAGGTGAAACTGCAAAGGGCATGGATATAGGAAAGGGTAAAACGATGGGACAGTTACTGCAAACTTCTATAGGTATATTGTTTCCCATTGTTGCTACAAGAAATAACCACAAACTTAGTACCTTAAAACAATACAAATTTATGATCTTACAGTTTTGGAGTCAGAAGTCTAAAATGGATCAGCAAGGCTGGATTCCTCCTGGAGGCTTTCGAGGAGAATCCATTTCCTTGCCTTTTCCAGCTTCTAGAGGCTGCCTGCAATCCTTGGCTCTCAGCCTTCTTCCCTCTTCCAAGCCAACAATCCCAGCACCCTGACCTCTGCTTCCTTCATCACCTCTCCTTCACTGACTCTCCTGCCTCCCTCTTTCCCTTATAAGGACCCTTGTGATTACATTGGGCCCACCTGGATAATACAGGCTAATCTCCCCATCTCAAGATCCTTACCCTAATCATATCTGCAAAGTCCATTTTGCCATGCAAGTTCACATATCCACAGGTTCCAGGAATTAGGATGGGGACATCTCTGGGGGGCCATTATTCTCCCTACCGTCAAAGGCTGTAAATTGTTGTGAAACATAGCAAAGTAGCAACTTCAAGGACAGCGCTCTGTCAAAATGTACTTTCTAGCTGAGCCTATTTTAATTATGTCGATAAAGCACAAAATAAGCACTGGTGGCCTCCTGCTGGGGATTCTGAAAGAGAGAATGGGCTGAGTTTCCAAGAAGAAAGCAGGTCTGGTGGGTGGTGCTCAGCTGCAGAGTGTATGGTGGGACTGCCTGCGCTGCCCTGCCTGACCGGATTAGCCCACCCTGGTTGGTCTCGTGTGCACACAAGTTCTGCTCTCCTACCTCCATCCTCAGTGATCCAAATGGGCTGTGGCAGAGCACTCCATGATGGCCCCCAACTTTGAGTTGGAGGGTGTCTCTTTATTCAGGGCTTTGCTCAGATTTATCTATTTTTTAACACTTCCTAGGGAATCATTCTCTTTGGCAACAGTGATGGCTTCCAAGGCCTAAACAAGTTTTTGGCTTTGTGTAAAATTGCTGCCCTAGCTGTGTTTTGCTTCTTCACCCAATCCACTGGGGTCCCTCAGACACATCTTGCATTTTGTAGTAATAAGCTAAAATCCTGGTACATCTTCCTATGTGTGGTAGAGTCTTTTATGAATCAGGTTCTCTTTCCATTGAAAAGCCACACCTGAGGTATCAAAAGATAATTTCCAAGCGGTACCTTTTGGTGCAGTGATACTTTTCTATCCTTATCAGTCTAGTGAGGAATTGAAATCTTAGCCTTTCATTAAAAAAATAAGTCCAGTATAAAGATACCTGGTGGATAAAAATGGAGAGAGAAGATTTAAAACTATTTGCCTGAGAATCATCCTGAACCTGGTTTGTACTCAACTTAAAAGTTACCTAGCGGTTCACGTTCTGTTCTTTCTTATTTCTGAAATGCTGGTCATCATCATTTACGTAGGATAACTGCTTCACTTAGGGAAAATATCCCAATGCACAGAGTTGCCTGCCTGGGTCACTTTTAAAGGGAGTTTCAAGTCACTTATCTATGCTTCAGTTTCTTCATCTGTAAAATGGGGATAGTAATGTTATATTGCTTTTAGAATTGTTGTGAGAATTAAATTAAGCAATAAATATAAAACAGTACTCCATTGGCACACAATAAGGTCCAAGAAGTGTCAGCTGTCACTACCATTCTTAATCTTGAAGGATATTAGCTAATCTTGAAGGGTATGGAAACTTTAATAGTTTTAACTGTAAAGAATTTGCAAAGTGGGACCACCAATTCAGAAGGATAACAAGCTCTTGGAGAGATGTTCTATAAGAAAAAGTTGACACATTAAAAAGGGAGTCTAAAACTAGAGATAAAAATGGTTTCCTGTAGTCTGAAATTTAAATAAGCAAATTTTATTGGTATAAGTCTTTGATTGATACTAGTGAAAAGTATCCTATAGTACTGAGTCCAGCTTTGAGAGAAGGCAGACAGAATGTATGTGCATGTCTTAGGAAATCTCTCAACAAGCTGCCAGCACAACACAGTTCCCTGGAAGCCAGGAGGTGATGGAAGCAGAAGGTTTAAGCTTAGGAAAAAAATCCAAAAGAGGGAAAGTAGGAAATGTAACTTGCTTGTGATAGACATGGCAAAGAAAAGTCGAAAGTGGCTCAGAGCAAAACAGTTATGATAATATCTCATAATAAAATAGATGCAAAATAGATGTTGAAAGAATAAATGGATTTATTAAGAACTACATATAAAGCACTGACTAGGGGGTTTAAGTCACCACATAGAGCTCTATTGCATCTGAGATCTTAGATGAAAGGTGGGAGCTGATGTGAACAGGGACACTGTGGGATGAGTAGTCGTTGGCCTTGGGTACATCCTTGACTGCCCTGAGCCTCAGTCTATGTATCTGTCAGGGTCCAAGTACGACGTGGATGGCACACTCGTGAGGTCAAGTTCAGGAGGGTTTAATTAAAGGGTTAGTTACCACTGTGTGGCCAGGTGCCGAATCACAAGGTGCAGTTCCCCAGCGCTAGGATCAGCCAGGCTGCTCCCTCTCCTGGGCCCAGAGAGAAGGCTGTGAAGAGGAGGCCCTGGAGAGGCCAGTGAGCTCGGGCTGAGGGATGCAGCCAGCAGAGGTGACCTCGCAGGGAGGAAGCTGGGGGAATAAATAACCTGAGCTCATTTTCCCCTTGGCTCTCCACTGGCTGAGCCCAGAGGTCCCAGGGCCCTGCTAAGGCAGCCCCTTCAAGTCAGCCTGAGGGACAAAGAGCAGGGGAGGGAAACCTGGGGGGCTGAGCTGGAGAAAGGGGGGATGGCCAACACAGAGCAGCTTGCCTGGAGGGCAAGTCAGGAGAGGAGAGGTGGATAAACTTCTTACATTCTTCTTTTGTTTTACTCCCAGTGCTGCTGAACATGAACTATTTCTTTCTCTCCTCCAAAACTGGGGTAGATCAATTAACATTGAGCTTGCTTCAGAGGTTGAGGTTGAAATGGCCTGGCATTCTGGGAACGCTCCTCTCTATCTATTAGGATTGGTTTTGGCTGCCTGTAACAGTAACTAATGCAAGCACAATGGCATAACTAAAGAAGGGTTTATTTTTCCCACGTAACAGGAAGTTCCAGGGCGCTGCCATCCTGAGGATACAGGTGTCCACTTCCTGGTCTCAGGATGGCTGTCCCACCTATTGGTGAATCATCCATGACCCAGGAAGAATGAGGGAGGGGTGAGCTGGTAAAGTGTCAAAGCACCTGCCGGCGCGCTCATTCCCCTTTGACTGGTGAACACTAGCTTTCCTGGAAGGCCCAGCAGCAGACTTCACTTCCTTTCATTAGCCAGAGTCGAGGCACGGGGCCACCAAGGTAGTCTGGGAAGCTGAGTGTTTTAACTGGATAAACTGCTTCACTGAACAAACTCAAAATTTTGTTAGGGAGGTAAAAGGGTAAAATGAGTACTGGTAAATGTCAGTGTCTGCCATGTTCTCTGGAAATACTCTAGACAGAGCTGGTTATTCAAGAGAAATCAATCTCCACTTAACCTTTCAAGCAACAAAACAAGATCAGAAAAAAAATCTACATCTGAAAAGAAACTAATCATTGGCATCCAAACTATTTTCCCCCCAGAAAACAGGAAACTGTACATAGAACATGCAGTTAGACCGTTGTTCAAACTTTCTGATGTGAAGAAATCAGTTTTCATTTTTAAGTTGTTAGATAAAACACACCCAAATAAAGAAAAACTCTGCTTGAGAAGCTACAAAATTTTGGTTTTTAATATAAATTTATCCGATGTTTGTATTAAGATTTAAAGCCTATTTGCTTAAAATGTACGGAACACTTTTTAAGAGCAATTTTTAAATGATAATTTTAAAAAGTTGCTTTTATTCCAAACAGTAAAATCTGTCATTTGTTCATGCATATCTTTACTTCTCAGGAATGAAGCACTAATAGCATACACAAGGTGTATTAGTCAGCCAAAGGGGTGCTAATGTGAAATACCAAAAATGGGTTGGTGTTTATAAAGGGTATTTATTTGGGGTAGAAGTCCACAGTTACCAGGCCATAAAGCATAAGTTTCTTCCCTCACCAAAGTCCAATGTCACATGTTGGAGCAAGACAGCTGCCGACATTTGCCCAGGGTTCAGGCTTCTTGGATTC
>JAQZBX010069800.1:0-15517 GCA_029593785.1 Cabassous unicinctus
TGTTCTCATTTTCATTTGTCTCAAAATATTTACTGATTTCACTTGCAATTTCTTCTTTGACCCACCAAATATTTAGGAGTGTGTTGTTCAGTTTCCACACATTTGCAAATTTACTTTTTTCCTGTCTGTTATTGATTTCTAGTTTCATTCCATAATGATCTGAGAAGGTGCTTTGTATAATTTCAATCTTTTTATATTTATTGAGACCTGAATTGTGACCTAACATGTGCTCTATCCTGGAGACAGATCCATGGGCACTTGAGAAGAAACTATAACCTGCTGAGTTTGGATGCAGTGTTCTGTATGTCTGTTAGGTCTAAATTGTTTATCATATTGTTCAAGTTCTCGGTTTCCTTGTTGATCTTCTGTCTAGTTGTTCTATCTTATGATGTGAGAGGGGTGTTGAAGTCTCCAACGATTATTGTAGAACTGTCTGTTTCTCCTTTCACTTTTGCTTGAGTTTGTCTCATATATTTTGGGGCACCCTTGTTAGGTGCATAGATATTTATGACTATTATATCTTCCTGGAGGATCATCCCTTTTATTAATATATAATGACCTTCCATATCTCTTATCACATTTTTGCATTTAAAGTATGTTTTGTCAAATATTAGTATAGCTACCCCTGCTCTTTTCTGTTTACTATTCACATGGAGTATCTTTTTCCAACCTTTTGCTTTCAGCCGGTTTGTATCCCTGGGTCTGAGGTGAGTTTCTTGTAAGCAGCATATGGATGGCTCATGTTTTTTAATCCATTCTGTGAGCCTGTATCTTTTGATTGGGGAATTTAAACCATTCACATTCAATATTACAGAAAATGCACTATTTATTCCTTCCATTTTATTCATTGGTTTTCATATGTCATCTTGTTTTTGTCTCTCTTTTTACTCTTTTGGTAATCCTTTCTGCTTTTCTTTCTTCTATACTCTCCCACAAGACTCTCTCTCCTGTCTTTTTCTTTCAAGTTCTAAGGCTTCCTTTAATATTTCCTGCAAATGTGTATTCTTTTTTGCAAACTCTCTTAGTTTCTGTTTGTTTGTGAATACTTTATACTCACCTTCATATTTGAAGGACAGTTTTGCTGGGTAAAGAATTCTCAGCTGGCAGTTTTTCTCTTTCAGTTTCCTAATTGTATAATACCACTGTCTTCTTGCCTCCATGGTTTCTGAACAGAAATTTGCACTATGTCTTACTGGACGTCCTTTGTATGTGATCGTTTGCTTCTCTCTTGCTGCTCTGAGAATTTTCTTTTTATCTTTTATATTGGACATTTTGAATAGTATGTGTCTTGGCATAGGTCTATTTGGATTTATTCTCTTTGGGGTATGGCATGCATCTTGGACATGTAAGTTCATTTCTTTCATGAGAGTTTGGAAATTTTCAGTTATTATTTCCTCAAATACTCTTTCTGCCCCTTTTCCTTTCTCTTCCCCTTCTGGAACTCCCATGACATGTATGTTGTTGTGTTTTGTGTTGTCATTCAAGTCTCTGAGGCCCCGCTCAATTTTTTCCATTCTTTTCTCTCTGTGTTAATTTTTCTCTTCAATTTTTGCTGTTCTCTCTTCAGTATCACTTATTCTTTCTTCTGTCATTTTGGGTGTGCTGTTGTATGCCTAAAATGTGTTTTTTATTTCACCTATTGTTTCTTTCATTCCCATGAACTCCATTACTTTTCTGTTCAGGATTTCAAATTCTTCTTTTTGTTCACTCAATGTTTTCTTGATGTCATTTTTCTCTTTAACTGTATTGTCCTTCATCTCATTAATTTGATTTTGGAAATTTGTGCTCATCTCATTGATTAGTTCTCTCAAATTCTGCATCTCTTCTGGGACTTTGAAATATTCCTATTCTTGGGCCATGTCTTCTATTTTCTTAGTATAGCTCATAATTTTTTGCTGGTGTTTAGGCATCTGGTTAGTTTGTATTTTACTTAAAGGCTCTATCTCTTTCTGTTTGATAGCGTTTTAGTGGCAGGAGTCTGTGAGTTATCACAGTTCTTTGATATTTGGCTCAAACTTGATTGCTAGGATTGTCCTGCTTGTTGCTCAAAACTGGGCACTGGACCCAGTAATTGGTCATAGAGTCATTTCCTAGGGTCTTTGGCAAGGAGGCTATAGAAGCCAGGAAAAACCTCTCCTATTTATTTTTAATTTTCTTATGTGCACTTCCTTGGCCTGCCATGAGATGGCGCTCATTGTCAGCTCTCAATTCAATGCCTGGTCGGAGTGTATTCGTTGTGATACAGACCATATCAATGTGATAGAGCTTCCTGTCTAGGGGCTAAGAGCCTTGTAGTTCAAAGTTTCTGAGACAGTTCTCCAGTCTTCTCTGGCAGCCGCCACACTTTTCCCAGATAAGAAATATTTCCACTCCCCTCTGAATTTTCAACAATCAGTCCCTGTTAGTAGAGGAGGAGATTGGGAGGTTTGTATATCTTTAGCCCCTTGCAGGCTACAAGGTAAACAATGGTGCAGACCCAACTGGCTTGGAAGGGCTCTCGGGACAGGGCAGACCAAACCCGGGAGTCAAAAGCAGGGTCATCCCCAAGCTATCTATCCCCTCTCCTGTGGAGTCCTCAACAATTAGTCCAGGCTAGAAAAGAGTGAGGTTGCGAGGGTCGGATTTCTCCAGTCCTTCCTAGGCTCCCAGGGTAAACCACTGTGTGGAAGTGTCCATGGGACTCCGGAGCCATTATTTGTGGGTCAGAACCTGAGTGAGCCTAAGGCTGTGTCCTTCTCTCTCCCCTTTCTGGGAGTGGTAGATCCCTGGAGCCCCCTTTGTCTGTAGTCACAGGCCCAGAGGCCCCAGAATTCTAAAAAGTGTGTGGGGGGGAGGGTGCCAGCAGCCGCAGCCACTGCTGATTCCAACTCACGGTTCTGTCATTGTGATTTCCCTCTTTTGTCCTTCTCTCCTCTGGGTGGTGTGCAGCCTTCATCTGCTGTCCTAAATCCTAGAAGATCTATTTCAAGGCTTTATCAGCCTGTCCTCTAGCTAGTTTTCTGGAGAAGAGATTCCCATGTCTTACTAGTCCACCATCTCTGTTGTCATTTTCAGTCTCTTCAAAGTAGTTATTGATTTTTTTCCTCATTGACCCACTGTTTGTCTGAGATTGTGTTGATTAACTTCCATATCTTTGTGCCTAATCTGGGTCTCTGGCCCTTAGTGATTTCCAGGTTAATGCCATTGTTGTCAGAGAAATTACTTTTTATGATTTCAATCTTTCTGAATTCATTGAGAGTTGTTCTGTGGTCTAGCATGTAGTCTATCTTTGAAAATGATCTATTTGTACTCAAGAAGAATGTATATCCTACGGTATTTGGGTATAGTGTTCTGTATATGTCTATTAGATCTCGATCTTCTAATGTATTATTCAAAGTCTATGTTCTTTATTGATTCTCTGTTGAGATGTTCTGTCTAATGGTGACAATGGTGTATTCAATTCCCCCACTATCATTGTAGAGGCGTCTATTTTCCACTTAGCCTTTCCAGAGTTTGCTTCATCTATTTTGAGGTACCCTGGTTAGTTACATAAATGTTTGTGATTGTTGTTTCTTCTTGAAAGATTAGCCCTTTTACTAATATAGAGTGTTCAAATTTATCGCTTTAAGGAGTTTTGCATTTAAAGTCTATTTTGTCCATTATTAGTATAGCTAATCCCACCTTTTTGGGGGGTGATATTAGCTTTTAAAATTATTTTCCAGTCATTCACTTTCAGCCTCCTTGAACCCTGGGTCTAAGGTGGGTTTCTTGTACATGGCATAAAGATGGGTCATATTTCCTCATCTGTTCTGTCAATCTGTGTCTCTTGAATGGTGAGTTTAATTCATTAACATTCAGTGTTATTACTGTTAAGGAATTGCTTCCATTATCCATATTTTCTTTGTTTTTATGTATGTCATATGTTGTTTACAATTCTCTTTTTTAAAAATTTTCCTTATACTGTACTCCAACTCTATCTTTCCTGTTTTTTTTCCTTTCAACCTACAGAACTCCCTATACTATTTCTTGAAGGACCGTTTTCTTAATGGCATACACTCTTAATTTCTGTTTCTTTTTGAATATTTTGAAATCTCCATCATTTTTGAATGCCAGCTTTGCTGTATAAAGAATTCTTGGATGGAGGTTTTTTTTGTCTTTTAGCACCTTTACTATGTCATGCCACTACCTTCATGCCTCCATACTATCAGATGAGATATCATTACATAATCTTATTGAGCTTCCCCTGTATGTGATGTTTCTCTTTTCTCTTGCTGCTTTCAGGATTCTCTCTTTGTCTTGAGCATTGGGCAATTTGACAAGTATGGTTCTTGGAGTAGGTCTGTTGGAGTTTATACTGTTTGGTGTGTCCTGCTCTTCTTGTACATGGGCCTGTATATCCATCTCCCTCAATAGGGTTGGGATGTTTTCAGCCATTATTTATTCTAACACTCCTTCTGTCCCCTTTCCCTTCTCATCTCCCTTTGGGATGCATATAATGTGTATGTTTGTGCATTTTGTGTTTTTCTTCAGATCCCTAAATCTTTGCTGATTTTTTTCTAACTTTTTTCCTATCTGTTGTACTATCTGTTTGATTTAAGATGTATTGTCTTCCACATCATTAACTCTTTCCTCTGCCTGTTCAAATCTGCTGTTATGTCTTCCCAGTGTATTTTTGATTTCTTGGATTGTGACTTTCATGACCATTATATCTATTATCTTTTTATGTGTGTTTACCATTTGTTCAGTATGTTCTCCCAGTGTCATTTTAATATCCTTAGTCTCTTCCTTCACTTCAATAATTTGGTGCATGAAATTTGCTGAACATTTCTGATTGGTTGTTCCATGTTCTGCATCTCCTCCTGGTTTTTAGTATGTTCATTGTACTGGGCCATGTATTCCTGTTTCTTAGTATGGTTTTAAAATTTTTGTTGCTATTTCTGCATCTCTTTATCTTGATGGGTTTACTCAGTTGATTAATTTCTCTCTCTAATCTGGGGTTTTGTTTAGGTGCTGTATGTGTGTTTGTTATAAGGTTTTGTTTGACCCTTTGTTTCTCATATGCTATTTCCTTGCTGTTGTCTATGTTCCTTTGAAAGAAAAAGATTAGTACCAGAGAAAGGAATCAATTAAAAAGAGAAAAAGAATAATAGTAAATAACAAGTGTAAAAGGTTGACAAGAAAGCATTTAAGATCTGAGAAAATAAATAGTTAATTCATTTAAGAAGTGCAGAGGAATAAGAATAAAAAAGTGGCATAGAAACAATGAAATGAATAACTGAATAGAGAAAAATTTCTAGAATGAATTAACAGGCCAGAATGATAAGAAAGGAAAGAAGAGAAAACAAAAGACAATAAGAAAAAAATAGAAAAGAAAGAAAACAGAGAATAAAGGATATAGAAATAAAAGTAAGAAAAATTGAAGACTAATCAAAGAGAGGTTGAAGGTAAGAAAAAAAGAAAGAATACAGGGAATAAAGGATATAGAAATAAAAGTAAGAAAAATTGAAGACTAAGAAAAGAGAGGTTGAAGGTAACAAAAAAACAGAAACAGAACACAGGAAGATAGAAGGTAGGAAAAGCATTACTACAGGTAGTCAAAATTGGTATACAAATTGAGGGGAAACAAAGGGAAGGGGGAAGCATAGCAAGCAAGAAACAAGACTGCAGCAACTAATTTAAATAAAAAGAAAACAATAAAAAGCTGTGGCAGAAGAAAGAGGGGATAAAAGAACAAAAAACAAACACTCAAGCAAGCAATCAAACAATTAAATCAATGCCACCTTGCTCTATCTTCCCTATAATTACTTTTCATGGACTTTAATTTTAGAACTTTTAAGAAGTAAAATAAGGAATTACATATCAAAAATATAAAACAGCTATTGGGATAAAAATATGTAAGAAGTGTCAAGTATTTACTTCCATAATGCTCACAAATTCTTTGGATAAAACATGAATAGAACTGCTATGAGATTTCCATTTGAAAAGATCACTTTAGGGAAGAATTAGCCCACTAGAAATATTTAAGTGGTATAATACACTATTCAAAATAAGAAAAGGAGGATAGGAAGATTTGGGAGGATGTTTGGTAATGAAATGGAACTTGATACTTTAGAAGAGAACAGTTTTAAGAAACTTGGTAATTCAAAAATAAAACTAAATGGGCATGAGTGATGAAAAAATAAAATATATCATGACCAAGTTATATTTCTCTCAGTAATATTTACCCCAGTAACATAAGAAAACTAAAAATACTAATTCACAACAGCAATAGAGCTTAAAGGTTAAATATCACATGATAATTCCTTATTAGCAAAACAGATTTCTGTTGGTGTTGATGCTGAGAGCAGCAAAGGTTATTTTCAAACTCTGGCTTATCCATGACGTTACTCTGTGCCATTAATAGATTGTGAATACCTTTGTGTCTTGGCTATGACTTTACTCCATGCCATTAACATTCTATGCCCAGGTAATTGGAGCCGCCTTTTTATGGAATGTTACTGTTTCCTGTGGCAGAGTGAAGTATAATTAAATACATGTCAACATGCTATATCTTATATCCATATTCTTATTTTGGTGGTCATATGACAAAATCTGGCAATAATGAACTTGGTCTTTATAATCCTCTCTTGAAAGGGGCAATGCAAGAAAAGCCATCTCAGAATGGACATGAAATATTTAAAATAAGCGTCCAAAGTAGGATTTATTTATTGTATTCTCTTATATGCACTATGACTTTGTATTTCCAGTCTGGAGAGTGTTTCTTTAAAAGGTTAAAGAAAAGGTTATAAAAAAAATGTTTTCTAAAAACCTTTAGGTGTTTATATTAGGACTACTTTTTAATCAGAAGTTCAACTCTAAATGCAATTCAGAATATAATCTTCTTTTCAAATTTACAATGTATAGTTAGTGTACTCTTGAATATTGATAAAATTTAGAAAGCTACATTTTTTTTCAACAAAGTGACCACATATCCTTTACTTTGTATTTGTTCCCTTATGGATACTATCAAGTGCTTTTTTGACTCTGTTTTCTGTAATATATTCATTCTAACACATCCATATCCTTTACTTCTGGGGAGTTGAATACCTGATTAAAGACATATGTATGTTTTTTCATGCCTGACTATACAAAACTATGAAGGCTTTTCATGAAAGACCATGTGGAGAAAAGCTGAACTTCCCACAGCAGAACTGGTGCTCAGCCAGTGCACTGCAGTCTTTGAAGGGACTTGCAATCAAAGACTCAGGGACCCCTGGCCATTCATGTCCTTGTTCACATCTGAATTGCTAGCCTAGGTTTCTCAATCAATAGGCTTCCCTGATATGAGACTTCTTAATAATGATCTCCTGAGGCCTTCTTGGAAGAAAAAGGAGACACTTTGAAGACCCTTTCTCCCCTGAGTCTCAGTCCTCAGTACTTTTCCACTCTTAGCCCCTGGGACCATAAACTGCAGAAACCTTTTTATAGGGCTTGCTAAATAGTTTGATGATCCCATATCTGTGCTGATCCATCTGAATCTCCATTGTTGGCACTGTTCCATTGGAGTTATTAGCTCCAGGGAGAAGGAAGTTGGGGATTGAGCAGCTAGACTGACACATCCACGTGCACTGGGAGAGTGAGGATATGGTCAATGAGAGGCAAGCTGAATGGTGCCTAATATCCAGGGAGAGTGGGAAGCCTGGAGAGGCAAATGCCAAAATATTAGAAGCCTGACTGGCCTGAGATAAAAGAGGACAGGCAGATACAGAAGACAAGTTTTCAAAAGTCTTCAGAAGGATAGCCTAACTGGGGAAGCTGGTAGAGCTCAGTGGTTAAATTCTTGCTTTATATATACAAGGTCCCCCTTTCAATATCCAGTAAGTCTAAAAAAAAATCAAGACCTAACTGGCCTGAGTGATAAAGAGGGTAGAGAGAGACCCCCTGGAGTTGCAGGGAGCAGGAATTGAAGGACAAGCAACCTCAGAACAAGGAATTTAGACTGAGATTTTTTTTTTCTTTAGGTTATTTTATTTGTTATTTTCTTAAATTTTTTATTTCTTATTCCTTTCTCTACAACTGGGTACCTTACCTGGGGAGGCAAGTCTTGAAACAAGATTGATTGGTGAGCACTGGGAGCGTGAGATGGTTGCAAGTGGCCTGAGAGGGAAGGTTATTTATTTGCTCTCTCTCTCTTTTTTTTTTTTTTTGCAGTTGTTGCTTTTTTGTCTCATTTATTCTTTCCTTTCTCCTTAATTACTTTCTTTTATTTCTTTCATTATTCCCTTTTCCATTGTGTTTATTTCATTCCACCTTTCTTGTTAAGTCCTCACCTTCTTTCTGCTCTTCTCATCTTTCTGGTCTTTTATTTAATCTATATTTTTCTCCTGTTTCTTCATTTTTTTACTCTACATTTTTATTCTTAATTTAAAAAAATATTTTATGATTTTTCATTGCTAATACTTATTTATTTTTTATTTTTTCCTGATACTTTTAAGGTACATTTTCCATTCTGAGTCTTTTATTTTTTTAATTCTTTTTCTTTTTTCCTTTCTTTTCTTTTCTATGGTCTTAATATATTTTTGAAGGAAGACAGACAACTATGATATAGAATAAGTGGAAACAAGTGTCAGAGGAACCTTAAGAAAAATAAATCAAATTAAAACCTTAGAGTAGAAAGAGAAGCTAATAATTTAAATAAGCCTATCATGGACACTAGCAAAAATTTCCCAATCATACTAAGAAACAGAATAACATGTCCAGTTTAATGAACAAACCCAAAAACAAAGACATGCAGTATGTGGAACTAATCAAGGAAGTCAAACAAATATCAATCAATTAATGAAGTGAAGGAAGAGATAGAAGACACTGTAGAACGAAGAAGAAATTAGAAACATATATAAAACAACAGATCTTATGTTGATGAATGGCGCAATGCAAGAAATTAAAAATATACTGGAAGCAAATAACAGATTTGAATAAACAGAGAAAAGAATTAGTGATGTAGAAGATAATAAGTGTGGAATCACACAGGTAGTACAACAGATAGACAAAAAGATGGAAAAAAATTAACAGGGACTCAGAGAACTGAATGACAGTACAAAATGCAAAAACATACACATTCTAGGCATCCCAGCAGGAGAGACAAAGGAAAAGGGTCAGAAGTAGTGTTGTAGGAAATAATTGCTGAAAAATTCCCAACTCTTTTGGGGGACATAGATATACATGTCAAGAAAGTACAACACACTCCAAACAGTATAAATTCTGACAGGCCTACCCAGAGGAATATATGCCCACATACGATATATATTCTACCTACATATCTACCTAAGAATGTTCCTGGTTTTCATTGCAGAATGAATGGATGATAAAAAGATGTTCTCATATATTAGCTTTTAAACTCACATTCATTACTTTAGATAATATTGTACTGATCAAAGTATTCCATTTGGTTACTAATGAATTAGAACTCTATTTCCTTCTTTTCACAAGAGTAGAGCAGAGAGGTTCAATTCAAAAGATGTATGGATATTCTGAAAAATAATGCAAATTAGGATTTTTTTATTAAATAGTGTGTGCACATGTTATGAACCTGCATTTCCAGTCAGAAGAGTGATTATGTGTAAGATGGATGAAAAGATTATGAAAAAAGAGAGAAACATTGCAAACCTTAGTGTTTACATTATGACTGTTTTCAATTGCTCATTGAAATCTCAATGTGATTCAGAATATAATAGATTCTTCTTTATCCAATTATCAATACATAGTTACATGATGAAAACTTATTAGATTTAGAGTGTAAAAACTCTCAACAAAGTGATCAAATATTCAACAACTTTTATTAATTTCTTTGAGGTTCCTCTAAAAATCTTGAATTGTAATTAGGCATAATTTCTGAAATAAATTTAGTCTAATTTCATGAATATTTCCCCTAATATATGCAAATTTCCACAAATTAATAAAACAACCTGCCAATAATTATTTCTCTACAGCCCTGTCTATTTTTTTTAAAAGTAATATCCAATTTAAAATATCCGTAGCATAAACTCAACCATTTCCATATGCTTTCTTGAAGCATATGAAGTCAAAAGCCAAATACATATTTTTCAATTTTAACTACCATTTTCTCAAATATAATTTTCATTAAATTTATTCATAAATATGTCGTATAGATCAGAAATCATCAAGGAAACTAGTACAAAAAGATAAAGGACACAGCTACAGATCCTCTTATTTAGGAACACAATATGACAGGTTGTTTATGGTAGTGTATTTTCAATATGTCTTTTTCAGTTAGTGGTCATTGGACTGTTGGAAATTCATAAAAAGTAAAAAGAAAAATTTACTCCTACCTTTCACCATGTATAAATGATGAAGTATAAGGATCAATTATAAAAGTCAGAATTATAATAGCTTTTGACACTACCATTGTATAATGTCTGTAAAATCTAGCTTTGGTAACTATATCTTATACAAGAAATAAAACACATATCAGAAGAGAAATTATTTATAAATTTAATTTTATTAGAATTGACAATTTCCCTTCTTCAAAAGATGTAGAAAAACTCAAAATTCTATGTAACAAATTGGGGAAGTATATCCATCACAAATAATTTAGACAGGAATTCCAAGGAAAAGAATTCCAAAGTAAAGTTAAACTGTGTTTAAGCTTAAAAACACAATGATACACATTAGAAACATTTGAAATATCTACCAATATAATGCATTTATGAGCGATTGAACAAAGTGCATTCTCAAAGACTAATTATGTATCTTCATTAATACAAACTGCTTGGAATATAGTACAACAAATATTGATTGGGTAAGATAAGTCATATGAGTGTGAACAGTCAATATGCAGTCAGTTTCACTTATTCTCAATGCCTGTCAGTTTTCTTTTTTCTACAGATCTTCACATTGGAACGCATTCTGGTGTAGAACCATTTAAACAAGTCTCATAAAGAAAACTGATTATGGAAAAAGTTTCTCCAACTCTTTAATTTATGCTCTTCCTTCCTTTTTCATTTATATTGAACAAACTCTCCACTTGGTCAGGCTTTATGTCAATGGACTAATGGAATACTATCTTCTTACAGGCATGAGCACTAAAAGGTCAATAATAATTCAATATACCTCAATCAAATTCTATTAAAATTAGAGATTTTAATAGCCAAACCACAATGGGCATGAATTATAAGTAAGAGAAAAATTTTTCAAATTGTAGGCCACTGAGAAAAGTGACTTAAAGTAATGAATTTAAAGTCAGTAAATTGGTTATGTTTAAGAAAAGGAAATTAATGGTACTGCTGAATATTCTATTTAATTCTTCAAAAATTTCCTCATCCCAAGTACTACCATTTCTAATACTCATAGTTTAATTTAATTTATCTGTAATGAGAGAATGAGTCCATTGCCCTTATGCCTCTGGAACAAGGTCATAACTCCTTAACTACTCAGTATTTGACATGTAGCTCCTTGTGTGCTATTAACTATACTGAAGATTTTGTGGTAAAACAAGTGACTATAAGAAGAGAGCTGACTTTTAACAATCCACTTAAAACTAGGGGATTTTCTGTTTCCTGTTCTGACAAATCTAAACTCTACATTTTCTTGTTTCTCACAAAATGTATGGAGTTGATATTTTTAATTTTGGACAGAGACAACAACTAAATATACAACCATGACTGTAACAAGTTAGTGTAGTGAAGTGTTAAAAAATAAGGAGTTAAACAGAAGTTTAAAATGCTCTTGATAGAGAAGCAGTAGGAGTTGAGTAACTCTGTAGATTAAACACCAGAAACCCAACCATGTTCCAACCAGCTGTATATTTAGGCAATATTAAATAAGCATGTTCATCTACTATCTCTCCTTAAAATCTTCAGCAGATGTTTTGTCCAAGGAAATTATACTTATATTTTCTTGATGAAAACACCATCAAAATAATAGGCAAGAAATATAAAAATTAGGAGACTCAGAGATGAAGATTAGAATTACTTATGAATTGACATTTATACACTTTAGGAGACAGAATATGAAAGATGACTAATGATCAAGAGAAGAAACCCTATGTAATAGTATATATGTAATCAGAAAGAGGGACTGATGCTTTTAGATACTCAACATTTAGAAAATTAAGCCTTTGATAGAGGGAATGAACATGAAATGCTAAATCCTGATATGCAAATTGAGATTTTGATTAGCTCAATCATATTAACACCAATAGTTCTCAGCGTTCAGTTAGCTTTCATGTGCATGCTAGAAAATACCTGAGGGTACATATCTTTTGAAACAGGAACCAAGAAAATTCTCAGGGGAAACCATGGTTAACTTTTGTGAATTGAACCCTGAGAGAAGAGTTCTGCTATATGACAGTGATGGGACCAAAAGAGATTGTGATTTGCTCCATTCCTACATTTAATTAAACAAAAGCTCAACAGCCATTTAGCTCCAAGGTATGGAAGATTTTAAGCAGCTTTCAATTGGTTCATTCCTGATTTTAAATAAGAATCTCACATCTATAAAGCATTGGAAGAAATCCAGATGTTGAATAAGAAAGAAGATAAACATTTTTAAAATGTCTTCAAATGCACTGAGACAATTAAGGTTACAGTGGGACAGTTTAAAACCAATAGTTAATATTCTCACAGAGATAAGAAATGATTTTGAACCTGAATTTTGGTGTCAGAAAATAAATCACAGCTTTAAGAATGCTAGAGTTCTAAGGGAAATTATTTATGTATAGAAATATATATTAAATATTATATATATATAATTTTCAGCAATAAAACTATCTCAGGATAGTTCAGAGAGGTTTGAAGATCATTTCTCATAATATAGAATTAAAATACAGATATGTAGAAAATATGTATGCAATAAATGGTCATCCTATTATTAAGATAAAAATAAATTATGCTATTAAAAAAAAGTAAAAAATAGTTTTCAGGTTAGAAAAACTTTAGCTTCCGGATTGACATAGTCTACCTTATGAAGAACATATTTATTAAAACAATTACTTAGAAATACCATTATATTGTTTCAGAAGTACATAAAATATAATATCAAATTGTGCAGAGAATATTAAAAGAAAGAAGAAACATAACACTATTTTTGCATTTGCATGTAGGCTGAAGTTAAATGAGTATTGGTTAATTAATGTTGAAAATTTTCTAGATATGTATTCTAATGTAAAAAGACAATGTTCATCAATTCAATTCTGAGTTACAAATAGCTAATTAATGTAACCCTCAGAATGCTGGCTCAGTCTGTGAGAATCAGAATCATAAAGCCCTTTCTAATTGAGAATAAATTTTCGTACTTTTTTTTGTGGAAAAATACATGGCCAATGCAAGGAGATATTTTACATGAAACACCCATCTGTTGTGTTTGTGCATCCTACTTGAGGAAACTGGCCCCTTTCATACCAGGGCCAGATATAACACAGGATGTGAGCTTAATGTCATAAAACATGCCCACCGGAATCACATGTCTCCAGTGGATATTAGCATATAATCATTGCAATAGGGAAAGGAATGAACTGGGAGGCCCCTTATCTACTAGGCAATTTTATTTTGTCTTGCCAGCCTGACACTACTGGTCCTGAGAGCATAATATATTTGTGTGTCACAGGGAAAAGCAGCAAGCTGTGTTAGGTCTCTACCACGTTTTATCAATGACATTTTATAGGAAACCCAATAGATACTTAACTAGTTTGATGTGTTCATCATTCCTTTTTGATGGTAACATATATATCTGTGACACAGAATAGAGCTCTGAAAGATGTCATTTGTGTACAATATAACAAAACATTGGATAATATTTGAGGAGGGTAACTAATAGGATCACTGCCAGCAGGGTAACTAGGTCTGCTTGGTGGAGGAATGTGAACTAGCTACCCCCAACCATTCCCTAGGCATATTACCTCAAAATGTGTAAGTGCAACATGTTGAACACCATGTTGACTGGTTGGCTGGAATTATGTGGAGAGATGGCCTGTTATCTTGTTTAAATGGTGACAGAGGAATTAATTTGTCTGGTTTGCAGCTCTAGCAAAAGCCTATAGACTTAGGGACCAGTAGTCACCTGGTTATCCATCAATGCAAGATAGCCTGGAGAGAGAAAGTGATAACTTTCCTGACTCTCCAACCTTTGGCTGGATCTGCACAAAAGAAGCCCTCAATGTCCTCACTTCAACTAGCTTAATTAAAATAGTAAAATTCCCACGGGTGGAATTATAGACCCTTTGTTTGATCATACAATGAATGTGCAAGCATGATTTCCTAAACATACTAATCAATTATGTAACTTGTTATGTGTGTTCATCCATATGCATAAAAGCTAATGCATAATCAAACCAAATGCTAAATAGTTACATAAGTATTTAAGCAAAAGTGAAACTGTAGCATGGGGAAAAGGGTTTGAATCACTTTAAACCAACCTTGGCTCCTGTCTGCAGACAAAATAAATGTGAGTTCTGCCTAACTCTTATGTTAAAGTTTTTTCTCTAGTTATTCCTAAAAGCCCAGATTTGGGACCTCACAAATTTGTGACTCTGCTGGACCAAAATAAATCAATGAAAATGGTAACCAGGAAATGTTTCCAAGGTGGACTGTGGAAGAGCTTGCCTGCATCAAAGCATCCCTGACTCCAGGGGCCCCTTGGGATTTTCCCAAGGATTCAGCAGTAACCAGGGCAGAGTTCCTTTTAAGTCACTGATAGAATCAGCTCATGAGGTTAGGACAGAGAACGGGTTCATCTCCTTCCCTTGGCAAGTGAGTTTGTTCCTTTATATATTACTCACATTTGGTTGCTTTACTTCTGGCTAACTGCAAGTTAGCATTTGGTTTGCCTTTGCTAAGTAACAAAGGTTTGATTATAGTGGCAGAGGTTTCATAGGTTTGAGTTCCACTCCCTCACTACCTTAAAATGAAAACTCAATCTTTGCCTTTGGCTAACTGAGTCAGCATCTTGTTTGCCTTCACTAAGTTAGAAAATGTTTAGTGGTAGTAGGAGAGGTTTTGTGGCTTTAAGTCCCACTCCCTTGCTTCCTAAATGGGGAAGCCCACTGCCTTTTGTGCCTTTGTTTTGGCTTTTCTCTATCTTCCACCATGGGGAATGTGGCATCAGCACTTGAATCCTCACCACTAGGATGCATCCTGAAAAATTGCTCTGAATTTGGGGAATCTGGGTTACAGAAACAGAAATGATTTTTTGATAATGAAGCTTAACCTAGATATAGATTAAATGATAGAGAACTTTAGCCAAAAAAGTGGATGTTTACATTTTAACACTATATTGCAATTAAACTTGTTTTATAAACAGTAAGAAAAATAAACCAAAAAAAGCCCATATATTCGAATCCTCTTTGAGTTGTGGAAAATAAAGAAACTAAAAAGTTGTGAATTAATGCTGTGTGAATCCCCTTCAGCCCCAGTCAAAAATCTTAAAGGCAGTAAAATTAAAGATGTAAAATGAAGGAAAGCTTAAAAACAACTGTACCAAAGGAATAAGAATTCTAAGTTAAATTAATAAAGTTTGTCTCTGTTGTTGTATCTTAACATTTTTG
>JAQZBX010069801.1:0-15520 GCA_029593785.1 Cabassous unicinctus
ATGGTAAACGGGGGCTCTATCCACTGAGCCACACCCGCTTCCCTTTGTTTTTTTCGAGTGTTGATTTTAAGATTATTACATTCCAATAGATAAATGTAACCCACCAAATATCTTATTTTTAGAATGTTTGTGTGCATGTGGCCAAATACAGGAGCATTTTTCAGTAAAGATCCTACATATAATAGAAGAATTTTGATACATGTATGTGTGTTTATGTGATATAAGCAATTTTACAAAACTGAGAAAGTATGAACATTCCATGAGACTCTGTAATAAATTATATTTTCTTTTCTGATGTTTATTCCTCCCAGTCCTAGTGATTCATATCAAGTCAATATTTCTTCATTTTCATAAAATGTATACATTTACTCCTTTATATGGATTTATTCTGTGTAATAAATAAAATTGTAAGGTGCAGTTTTCTCTATCTTGATGTTCTCATTCAAAAAAATACCACATGAAGTCTCTGGTATCAATAATTATGGCTAAAATTCATGTTTTTATGGAGGCAGAATGTTCCATATGTAGCCTATTAATTTATTCTGCCATCCACTTCCATTGATTGACATTTGTTTGTTTTCAGTCTTTTACCAGTATAAACACTGCTGCAACAATCATCAATTATACATATATAATACAAATTAACATACTTATTTTTTCCCCCATTGAATAGACTCCTTAAAGTGGGATTATGGGCAAAAGTTTCTGTATTCTTAATCTTAATAAAACTTCCCAGAATGCTTTCTCAAGAGCAGTAACAATTGACACTAGAAACACCATTGTGTGTGGGTATACTGCTCCCCTTGTGCACTGAACATTCTGGTCCATCTTCCCAGAACACTTTTCCTCAGAGTCACATGACTGTACCCTCACTTTATTCAGATTTCTGCTGAAATTTCCCCTTTCCAGATAGACTGTCCCTTAACATTTTATTATAAATAACCATCCATTCTTCCAAATATCCTCTATCACCTCATGCTGCTTTATTTTTCAGAGCACTTACAATGATCTGGCATTATATTGGTTGGAAATGTGTTTATTAGTTTATTATTTGTCTTCCGCTCCTATATCTTCTTCTCTCCTACATGAGAGAGGACTGTCTCAAATAAATAAGTACAGGAGATTAATTCAGATGAGGACCTTGGTTACAATTTCTTAGGCTCATTCTTTTTTATTCCTTTATTTCATGGATCAGGATGGTTGCTCAATTGCTACAGCACCACAGTCTAAATAGAACTGTAATGTGATCTACATATGTAATTTAAAATTGGCCTCATCAGACCCAGAAATAAAGAATGCTTAATATGTTTATAGAAATATATAAAGAGATTAAAAACATGAATAAGAAACAATCTATTAAAAATTAGCATATTTACAAAAAGACCAAATAAAAAGTCTAGAATAAAAAATATAATAATTAAATTTAAAACTGTGAATTTCAACAGAAACTTAGAGAAAATGGGAAAGAGAATCAGTGAACTAGAATATAGATATGAAAAAATTATCCACAACTTAGCATAAACAAGGAAATGGAAAAGAAGTTAAAATATAGAGAATGGAGAGAGGAAGTCAAATAAAGTTCTACTGGAGTGACAGATGGAAAAGGGAGAGAGAATTGGAGACTGGCAATGTTTAGAAGAGATAAGAGATGAGATATTTTCAGAATAGACCAAAAATAACAATCCAAAGATTTAGGAAGTTCAATAAAGCCTAACCTGTGTAAATAAAAAGAAATCTATATCTAGAGAGAGCACAGTAAAACAGCAGGACAACAACAACAAAAAGTTATCTTTAAAGCAGCCAAAGACAGTTACTAACGAAGTTGAATATAGACTTGCCATGTGACCCAGCAATACCATTGCTAGGTATATACCCAGAAGAACTGAGAGCAGTGACATGAATAGACATCTGCACACCGATTTTCATAGCAGCGTTATTCATGATAGCCAAAAACTGGAAACAACTGAGATGTCCATCAACTGATGAATGGATAAACAAATTGTGGAGTATACACACGATGGAATATTATGCAGCGGTAAGAAGAAATGAAGTCATGAAACATATGACAACATGGATGAATCTGGAGGACATTATGTTGCGTGAAGCAAGCCAGACACAAAAGACAAATACTGTATAACTGCCCTATTATGAACTAAATATATTGTGTGAAATATATTATGTGAAATATGAATATGGGTAGAATTGCATATATAAGACTGTTTTTCTTTGAAGCTGAACAAATGTACATTATTAATACAAAAGGCTAATATCAGACAAAAAAATTATACTAAGTGAAGGAGATCAGACACAGAGTACTATATATTGTATGATTCCATTATATAAAATGTAAGTATAAATCAATTTATAAAGATGAAATTAGATTAGTGTTTATATAGGTCTGAGGAAGGAATGCTAAAGAGTGTGGAGTGTTTCTTTTTAGAGTAATGAAATTGTTCTAAAATTTTTGAGATGAATGTACAACATTGTGATTATACTAAAAGTCATTGATTATATACTTAGGATAGATCATATGGTATGTGAATATATCTCAATAAAACTGCTTAATACACAAATAAATAATTGTGCAAGAATATCCAGAAACAGCCGCTGTGTACAATAGGGGAAACAGAGAAAGACTGATATGTAAGGAATTTTCTTGTTTGTTTTCTGTTTATTATTATTTTTGAAATAATGAAAATGCTCTTTGTGATTATACCAAATACTATTGATTGTGAACTTTGAATTAATTGTATGCTTTATTCATATGTATCAAGAAAATTGATTTGTTAAAAAAAATCAGCCAAAGAGAAAAGCAGATCACCTTCAAAAAATGTCAGTTATAGTGATAACTCACTTTGCAAGAGCAATAAGATCAATCAATGTCTGTGATATGATAACAGAAAACAACTGTGAACTTAGAATATATAACAAGCAAAAATTACTTGAAATAAAGAGGCTCAATATATAATGGCAAAAGTTACAGTTCATTGAGGAAATTTGACAATTATAAACTTGTATGCCCTAAATAATATAACTTATCTTATCACAACAACCCATTGGCAAGTGGGCAAAAGGTGTGCACAGGCATTTCACAAGAGGAAACATGTAAAGCAAATAAATCTATGGAAAGGTGCTCAATCTGTTCAGTGATTAGGGAAATGCAAATAAAATCAAATGATTGGCAAAACTTTAAAACTCTGATTATATCAAATATTAGTGATGAAATGTAACAATCAGAATACCACTGATGTGGAGTGTGAATTGGTATAACCACTTTGGAAAAATAACTGGCATCCTACATGTAAAGTTGAACGTAAACATAATGTATGTCCTGTCAATTTAGCATAAACTTTAACCTGGCAAGCCAGGGAAAGTATATATACCTTAGCAAATTTTTACACCTTTTTACTAAGACAGTGGTTGGCAAAGTGTGGTCCATGAATTTCATTATCAACATAAGCCAGAAGCTTGTTAGAAATGCAGATTCTCAGGCCCTGATTCAGACCTACGAAAACAAAATCTCTGAGAGTGGAGTCTAGCAATCTGACTTTTGCCAAGTTCTTTACGTAAGTGACTCTTAGAAAGCTAGTGTTTGAGAAGCACTGCACTAAGAAACATGTATAGAAATGTTCTTAGGAGCCCTGCCTTTATTTGTACAGAATAGACCCAAATCAAATGCCACTGGCGTGAGAAAAGGTAAATCAATAGTGGTATAGTCTCATGATAAAATATAATAAAGCTGTGAAAATGAATTAACTACAGCTACATGCAGTGATATGAATGATCCTAGTGACATAATGTGAGTGAAAAATATGTCCAAAGAGAAGACATTCAACATGATACTCCTTTTAGAAAGCCCAAAAGCATGTGGAACTAAACAATATATTGTTTAGAAATACAAACATATACGTCAAATCATGAGGGTTAAAAGCAAAGAAATGATAAATACCAAATAGAGAGAGGACGGCAGAGAGATGTGACAGAGAAGCATTTACATAGATATAAATTGAATAGTAGGTACAAAAGTATTGAAATATTGAAAATATAGGGATGGATGGATGGATGGATAGATGGATGAATGGATAGACAGATAAAAGATATACTTGATAAATGATATATCTGTCACAAATCAAGAATTTTAATAAGTCTAATTATATATACTAGAAGTTTTAGAAAGTAATGGAAATGTTATACTTATTAAACCTGGCTCATTGCTAGTTTTAACACATTATGCATTTTATAAATCTATTTATATTGACTAAGATAAAATTTTGAAAACTGAGATACATTAATTTCAAGACATTTTGTTCTGAATGCAAATGTATTATGAAATGAGGATCCTTACTGAAAGGAGAAGGACCATGAATATAGACTATTATCATTTAAAAACAATAATATATTTAACTTGTAATTTTAAGTTTATAAGTCTCTTCTACATGAATTGCCTCATTTAAACCTATTCTCGGGCTTTGTTATTTTTTTGATTTAAAAAAGTCCTTAAGACATTAAAAAATCAAAGTACAATTATCTAGGAATTCAGATTACAAATCTAGTGCTCTTTCATTTGTACATCTGCTTATAACCTATCTGTATATATACATAATGGTTTACAAAACACACCAGGTTACATTTAAAAGACAATTGAGGCTATATAACCTAATAATACAAAACTCAGATAAAGTGAATGCTAGCTATGACAAAATTTAAAAATTAATATATGCAAATGGTTGCTATGGAATGATTGAACTAATTCACAAGGTCATAATTTTCCAACCCATTGACCAGAAGCCTTAACACGATGAGCTACCAGTGTTCCTACTTTCTACTTTGTGTTTTAAATATTTTTAAATTATCAAAGATTTCATTAGCCATGGAACTTCAATCCAGTGAAGAGCACTTTGAGGGTTCTTCACAATTGGTCAATTACCAAGAATGAAACTTCAACTATTTTATATGTAGCATAAATCTAAGATCAGATTTAAAAACCAAAGTGGCTATCAACTTATCAAATAATTAGGTTCTCTAGCCCATGATGAATCAGAATACAAATGTATTTCTTTGAAGACATTTAACATGATTAGACCACTATACTTGAAAAATAATAAAGGAAATTTTTATTTCTGCCTGAATTAACACAAACGCAGCACAAAATAAAGAGCCATATAATATTTCCCATTCTTTCCTTTTCTGGGAGGTTGTCTGTGGACCCTAGAATTTACAGTGCTAAATAATATTATTCTAAGTAAAAGCCCCAGTAAATTGCTGAAAACATTGGAACATAAAATGAAACTCGGTAAACTTACTGAAAATATTTTTTTTCCCTTCACTTAACATGGTTATACAATGTGTCAATTATCTAGTCACTTAGAATTCTGGGGAAGAAAGAAACAACTTTCTCTATAGAGAATCAGTTGGCTTTCATAATACTCAGAATATTTGCATAATAACACGGCTACAGCTGCAAGGTTAAATCCATTAATTTATTGGGAACAGAACAGGCTGTTCTGGTTGGCTGTTGCAAAAATTGCTTTTTGCACTTGTCTTCTCCACCATCAAGTATTTGCTACAAGCACACAATTACTGCAGCAAAGCCTATGTTGCCAAGCGAGGAACCTTATTTAACATGGAAAGTGGTGAACACTTCACTTTCTGAAAATGAAAAAAATTAATCTTGAAAAGCTTCCTAATTAACATTTTCTCCTTCACCAGTTGTTTCATAGGATAAAGTAGAGGATGGCAATTCAGATGAAGGTTAACTAGATGAACCCATTTCTGAAGCAGCTCTCAAGTGCAAATGTCATAACTAAACAGTCTCTCTTTAAAACTAGAAATACCCTCCATGATTCCTTGGGTTCCCCCCAGGCCACCTCTCCCTGCACCCCCTCCCCCAAAAAAACCAAACACACTGTTAGATTTTAAAATAGAATGCTTATTTCCAAAAGTCACTAAATTAACAAACCATATATTGAAGCTAACTTTTTATACTCCAGAAGTGCAGTTTAATAAAAGTAAGGCAAATTTATAGCATTTTATGAAATGACAGTAGACATCATTATAACGAAAAATAAAAACATGTATTTAAGTATCATATTCAAATAGATCAGGGAGTGAATTCTGGGATGGGAGGAGAAAGAGTCAAACAAAATAGTAGAGATGAACAAAGACACACTTGAGGGACAGAGGAATGAGAGACAATTGAAAAAATGATAGTGTAAAAAAAAAAATAAGCCCTCTTTCTTCTTTAACCTCAATCATTTGCCCCTTTCCTATACCTGTTCTGGGCACAGTAGAAAGGAAGACAGTTTATTTAAAAACAATTCTTTGATACTTTTCACAAAAGCTGATATTCAAGAAACATTTTCAGTAATATGTGTAAAAATTGGTGGGAGGAGAAACAGAAAAGGGAAGGTACTTGGGTAAAAGTGGCACATTTTCCCTTGAAATCAAGAAGCTCAATTTCACATTTTCCTGTGAAACCAAGAAGCAGCTCTATTTCACATCCTTTTTAGGTTTTCAGTACTTACAACAACAAGGCATTTTTGTGTCTTGGTCTGGAATGTCTGTCTTACCACCTTTTTTTTTTATTAGAGAAGTTGTGCATTTACAAAACAATCATGTATACCATACAGGACTCTCATACATCACCCTACCATTAGCATCTTATATTGTTGTGACACATTTGTTACAATGATGAAAGAACATGGTCATACTATCACTGCTATCTATAGTCCATCACTTATACTAGGTGTATTTTTCCCACAAACCATCCTATTATTAACACCATGTATTCTTAACAGATTTTTCCCCTGCCAATTTCCTATTATTCCTTCAAGGTCCAAATCAAATGCTTTACCATCTCTGATGCTATCCAAGATCCCCAGTCCAAATTCAATGTTCCTTCTTCTTTGTTCCCGTATGATTTGTTCCTTGCTCTACTATGAAACTTAAATTGTATTATAGCAACCTGTGTGTTCCTTGAAGGATGGAGGGGTGGTCATTTATCTATTCTCCCCTAGCACCTTGCACAAGGTCTTATACAGAGTGGACTTGTAAGAGGAATTCAGTGGTCTATTTTGAAACTTCTCCATCAGAAAGTATTCTGTTGGCCTAATTTTCATGCTTGAAAATATTATACCTTATTTTCTTTGACATTTTTAAAGTAATCCACACATGAACTTAAGACTGACCATCCCTTAAAGTGGCTGTAATCAACACAGCAGACAAAGTGATCTTGTAAAAACATACATCAGAGCCTTGTACTTTTCTGCCCAGAACCCCACAGTGTTCCTCATTTCACTCAGGGTAAAAGCCAGTGTCCTTACAATGACCTACGACTTCCATGACCATTCTGGCCTTATTTGCTTCCACTCTCTTCTTCACTCCTCCACTGAGCCATGGCGATCCCCTCGCCATTCCTCAAGCACACTACGTTTCTCTCACCTCGGGCTCCTTGCCCTTGTTTCTCCCTCTACCTCTGCCTGGAATGCTCTTCTCCTAGATAACCACAGGGTTCATTCCTTGACCCCCTTCACATCTTTACTCAAAAATCGTCTCAATTAGACCTTTCTTTGCTATTATATACAAAATTGCATCCCCTGACAATTCCTACCATCTTCCCCTGCTCTATTTTGTCTCATTAGCACTATTTCTACGTTACATAAGCTCCAGAAGGGCAGGGATTTTTACCTGAGTTGTTCACTTTTTTAGACAGTTCATTGTAGGCACTGAATAAATATTGAATGTTGACTGTGTAGTCAAAACTGCTGCAATGCTCATTTTATATGTGTGGAAATTTGAGGCACAAATTTACAGTACTATAGGCTGTAATGCTGGGCTTCTAAAAAGTTGCTACAATGTCAAAGCCCATGCTAGTTACTTTTGGCCATTGTAAATGTTTTAGCTTGAAGAATAGACAGTATTGAGGTAGAGGAGCATGCAATCTACTTTCTAATATTAAATGGTTATAATTCTTTTTAGATTTAGATTTCTTTTTGATGATTCAGAAAGAAAGAAATTTTCCAACACAAGGTGAAGTGAATGGGTGAGCTGATGTTAAAGGATTGGAGATGACCATATTAAAAAGTGCCACTTTCAACTGCCTTTTGTGTTTTTCGTGGTTTTGCTTTCATACTGCTTCCTAAAACCCTTTCATTGGTCTTAAAATTTGTCATGTAAAACATTCCACCTATAGTATTGGAAGAGTGCAACTTTGGAAAAATGTGTTAGGGAGAGAAACTGCTCCCTACCCCACCACATTTCTCCATCTAAGCCCAATGAAGGCAGGGGTTGTGTCTGTTTCGCTAACTGCTTTCTATCTAATGCCAAGGTGAATTCTTGGTACAGAGAAATTAATTTGTAATTATTTTTTGTAAAAATGGATTAACTAGGACTCTAACAATGGATATTACAGATAGGTAGATTTTTGTCAAATACAAGTTTTCTAGAAGTTATACCTAACCATCAAAGGAATGAACTGCCTGGTGAGGTGTAAATTCCCCTCATGACAGATATGCAAACAACAGGTATGCAAATGCTTGTGAGGAGATATTAGAAAGGATCCGCTCACTAATAGAAGAAGGGACCAGATGGCCTTTAAGGATAGCAGCAATATTAGGTTGAATTGTATAATATTGTTATTTTTGAAGATCAAATATTGGCAATTTCATATGGTTCAATTCATAGAAAATCACCAGCAGAAACACTCATTATCTCCTACTATGTAGAACAATTGTTTATGTTTCTCTGACTTACTAAAGGGCACTTTGAACACTGCCAGGAACCTATTTAACACTTAGTAGATTTGTGTTGATTATTTAGTCTGGGAAGAAAGAATAAGCAAATCAGAGCTAAAATGATCAAGGTAGCTATGGAGAGGTATGTCAGAAACTAAAAGATAGGAAAAGACTCTTACATCACAGAAAAAGAACCAGGCAGCCCACAGTTTTCATTCTAAGCTCAGGTCTAAAATCCAGTTAAATGGTAAAGGATTAAAAACTTCAGAACAATCTATATCTCAATGATTTTCATTCTGACTTAAGAACTGAGCATTTAGATCAGAAATGATGGTCTGTGGCTATGCAATAGCAAATAAATCAAATTTGTATTCACAAATGCATATTTGTGTTTTCAGTCTTTGTTTCCACACATTTTTTGTTTCCATATTGGCCTATTTAAAGAAAGCAAATAGTACAGCCAATCATTTAATGACCATTGGGAGCTACTCTTTAAGGGCAATATTTATAAATAAATTGACGCTCTTAAAAATGATGACCAATTTTACACTGGAGTATAGCTATATTAAAAATAGAGAAGACACTGTAGTTGTCTCAGAAGTACTAATTGAAATTAAAGACATCCGATAGTGCTTCACACTTACAATTTGCTTTCAGTGCTTGTGGTAGCTGAAAAAATAATTTTGTTCAGGCTCTTACCTTTGGAAATTACAGTACATCTATGATTATTGCATAGACATAATTTAATGAGAGCACTAATTATCAAAATCTATTTTTTTACTTAATGAAAACATATGGTACCCAGGCTATTTTGCAGTTCCATGCTAACCATATCCAAATAAAATGAGTGTGTGAGTATTCGGCATTTTCTTCCACAAACATGTCCACCTGTGAGAGAACAAAATTTCCACGAAGAAGAATGGATTTTTTGGTTTCACAAACCTGTATTCGAACTTTGCTTCCCTGATTACTTGCAGTATGATTCTACTCAAGTTATTAATTTTCTTAGAGATCCATTTTCTTTTGTAAAATTGCAATTACTGCATTATAAGCATTAAACGATATAATATAACCAGAATCTGGCAAAAGATAAAAGTTTAACAAACAATAAAATAATACTTGACATTACAGTAGAGGTTTTATAAGGTAGATATTCATGAATACTAATAGTTTTACTTAGCTTCATATTTCCCTCACATTAAATTAAAAATATTAAAACTAGTCTCTCAAAGAAAAGAAATATAAAATAAGGTCAGATGCCTAAAATTTATGTCTTATTTTTAAGATGGTAAACTGTGATGCAAAATGAATAGCACTGCATACACCAACATATACTTGTGTTTTCAATGACTAGTTTCATTCTCTACCAATTTCCATGCTATATTATTAATTATAAAAATTGGCTCTGCCTTTGGCTCTATATTAAATAATAACTTGCATTTCTTTGGGATATATTTATCCTGTGACAGAAGAGCTTCTTACAATTATAATACTTAATTTCATCTTGGAAATTAATAATTGTTTATACATCACAGAAGTTGCAATTCATCTTAGGGTGATGCCAGTAAAACTGAGTGGAATTTTAGATATCATAGTTTTGGAAAGTCAATGAAAAATTTGGGTGTGTCCATAGAAAGATTTGTAGAATAATGAATGGTCTAGCAAGCAAGACAGCTAAAGCCCAAAGGAGTTAATTATATTCCCTACAATCCATCAGTAAATATATGCAGAACCAGGCCTAGCACCCTGGTCTTCTGATTCTATGTCTAATGAATTCTATCTTGGAAATCCAGGAGTTTCCTTTTATAATCACAGAACATCTGTTTCCACTTTTCCTGCTGTTGGCAGAAAATGCCTAAATAATTCGCATGATCATTCCAAGGAAAGCGCATTTCCTTTAATTTGTGGATCAACTAGGTTTAATTTCCTTTCTTCCCAAGTCTACTGAGAAGTGCTACATAAATGTGCAAGACATGGACACAAGTTCCACAAGATTGAATTTACCTTGAGTCTACCTTGAAATGAAAAATGGTGCTGATATTTAGAAAGTGAAAAATAGCTAGCTAGCCTTGTGGTTTAGCAACTGAACGTTTTACTCTGGCACGAGTTGCTTGGTATGCTATAAATTCTTCCATCTTAAGCTCTGAAAGACAGAATGAAGACCTGGGGGACTTTGTTGGTCCCAGTGATCTATCAAATAACTTCAAGAAAGCTGGAAAAATTTGCATCACTTGGCATGTATAATGCCAGACACATCCAACCCAGTGAGATAGTAAATCAATATTCCTCTTAAATTATGAGATAAACAGTAAGCAGAAGAGCACAGCACCTGCCAGAGATAAGAGCACCAAACAGAATTATCATTCAACCCAAATATCAGAAACTAAATGTTCAGACCATTAAAGTGCCCATTGTGTCATGCTGAATGGATAACTTGTAAAACATGTAGGGATAAACATTTAAAAACACATAGAATATTTAACTGATGCCACCAAAAAGGCACTATCAAAACACAATGTCTAAGAATGAAATATTTATGACTACATCAATTGATGTTGGTATGTGAACCTAGTTAGTTTTTGAAAAACTAAACATTAATTGCTTATTGGTATGAGACTCAATGATTACAAAAACTTAGTTAAAAAATTCTTATAGTTTATCATTTATATGTTGACCAAAATGTGACAAACTATTTGCTAATCTGCAATATAGCTATTTTACATGTGATATGTCAGATTACTATGGAAATGCTAATGGAAGCAATTCATCTTTTCCTGGTAATAAAATATTTTAAGGTGTGAAGAATCAATGCCATTTTATCAGTAATTTTAAATTTATATTTTACATGTATTTTTCCATTATATTACAACTACTATTTTTGATCTTCTGATATTTTCTCAGCAATGGTATAACAAGCAATGTTTGTTACCTTGCAGTGTGATTGATCAAATTGCAGTTAGGCAAGAAATACAGTGTATATGGCAAATGAAAGTCTTTATAACTATTCATTATTATATTCACAACTGTGTGAATATTGAATTTCAAACATATCTATAAAGATGAAAATCCATTCCATCTATCATTTGTATATAACCCACTTTTCAAAGCAGCTGAGATAACTTCAGAGGGAAAACCATTGGTGCTGATTTTTAGTTTTTCAAATTAAATTTATAGTATCTCTTTTTTAAGGCCATGGAATATATTTTTAAGAGTAGTAATTTATGCAAACAATAATACTTTTTAACCTATTGTTATATTATTATTCTAATACTAAAGTATTCTATAGAAAAGCAGCTATATAACAGTAATATGGTCTTATATCAAGAACTTCTGTTACTTTTTTAAGATCAGTATCTAAAACATAAGCCAATCCTGAATGTCAATACATAGTAAATTCAGAGCTGTTATATGGTTGTAAATATTCTGCCCTGCACAATTTTAAAAGGGGGCCACTTACTTCCTGTCTTCTATGAATGGCCCAACTGAAGTAGTGCAGAACATACTCTTATGGCCATATGCATTTGCTCTAAATAAACACCATAGTAAATAATTCAAATGTAACACAATAACATAGCTAACAAGGTGGGGGGGGGCAAGTTGGCAGCTCAGTAAGGCATTCCAAGAGTCAGCTCGTTCTACAGGGCAGTTAGTAATCTAAACAGAGCTATCCAAAGCACCTGCTTGGGGGCCCAGGAGACCAGAACAGCATCCTGCAAATCCTTGAGAGACTAGAAGGAGGAGACTGCCCAGCTGCAGTTAAGTTGCATGAGTAGAGCCTTCTACACTATTTAGGCCGGTGCCCATCCTCCACTGATGGTGCAAGCCACCTAGGGAACTATTCTGTGGTTGGAGTTGGAAGCTTTATTTCCCAAAACGGGGGAGGAAGAGAAGGTCAGGCACCAACTTCAGTTACTGATTAGTTAATTCAGCTGGATAAAGAACAGATAAAGATTAGTTAATTCATCTAGATAAAGAACAGATAAAGTTTGAACCTGTCCAAGTCAAAAGAGGCTGGTAGCTACCATTTTAACTTTGCACCCAGCATGAGGGGAAATGGGGCTAATTGATAATTACAATGACAGTAGGAACCGGCTTATTTCCACCCAGATCGGATTGCAGCTCTAGCCTAGGCTCCAGCCCTGCCTCCGGCAGGGAAGAAGCTGGGGGAACATGCAACAGCCTCTCTGGACAACTGCAGGCACTTTCAGCCTGCACAAACTGGATACTTGGACACCTGTAGCTCCATCCCTGCCCCCTAATAGGATAAGAACAGAGCCAACTGCAACTGCAGGTGTCTTCAGCCTGCACAAACTGGTTTGTTGAGCACCTTTGATTCCATCTCCACCCCCACCAAACCCATAGAATTGGAGGGAGCTGGTGTTTCTTCAGCCTCTCTGGGCACTGCAGGTGCTTTTGGCCAGTACAAACTTGACTGTTTAGTGCCTGTGACTCCACCCCCACCCCTGATAGGACAAGTGGGGAGTGGCATTTCCTTAGCCTCTCTGGGTAACTGCAAGTGCTTTTGGCCCACACAGACTGGATAGTTGGACACTTGTAGCACCATTCCTAACCCCAAATAGAATAGGACGGGCTATGTTTCTGCAGCATTTCTGGGCAATGGCAGGCATTTTTGGCATACACAGACAGTACTGTTGTCCAAGACAACAACAAAAATTTTGATCCATGCCAAGAAACAGGAAGCTATGGCTGAGTCAAAGGAACAAGATAAGGCTACAGATGACATAAGAGATTGGAGACTACTAAACATAGATGTTCAAAGAAATCTCCTAAATAAATTCAATGATATGGCTAAAGAGATTAGGATATTGAGAAGACACTGTGTGAGCACAAAGAAGAATTTGAAAGAATACATAGAAAAATAGCAGATTTTATGGGAATGAGAGGCACAATAAGTGAAATAAAAAATACACTGGAATATAACAACAGATTTCAGGAGGCAGAAGGAATGACTGGTGAGCTTGAAGACATGGCCTACAAAAATGAACATACACAGGAACAGATGAAGAAAAGAATGGCCATTTTTGAATAGGGTCTCAGGGAACTAAATGATGGTAAGAGACATGCAAACATATGTGTCATGGGTGTCCCAGAAGGAGAAGAGAAGAGAAGAGGGGCAGAAGGAATATTTGAAGAAATAATGGTAGAAAATTCTGGAAACTATTGATGGAAATAGATATCAGTGTCCAATAAGCACAACATACTCCCATCCAAATAAATTCAAATAGACCAACTCTGAGTCACATACTAATCAGAATGTCAAATGCCAAAGACAAAGAGAATTCTGACAGAAGCAAGAGAAATGTGATGCATAACATATAAGGGATACCCAATAAGATTAAGTGCCAATTTCCAATCAGAAACCTTGGAGGCAAGAAGGTAGAGCTATGGTACATTTAAGATACTGCAAGAGAAAAACTGCCAGCCAAGAATCTTATATCCAGCAAGACTGTCTTTCAAAAAAATGAGGGTGACTTTAGAATATTCACAGATAAACAGAAATGAGAGAGTTAGTAACCAAGAGACCAGCTTTGCAGGAAATACTAAAGGGAATGGTACAGCCTGAAAAGAAAAGACAGGAGAGAGAGACTTGGAAGAGAATCTAGAAGTGAAGATTTTATCAGTAAAAGTAGCTAAAAGTGTTAAAAGTGTGGTAAAAATGAAATATGACAGATAAAGCCCAAAGGTCAAAATGGGTGAAATAAGAACTGCATTTACAGTATTAAAATTGAATGTTAATGGATTAAAATCCCCAATCAAAAGAAACAGACTGGTGCAATGGATAAGAAAATATGAGCCATCTATATGCTGTCTACAAGAGACTCACCTTAGACCCAAGGATAGCAATAGATTGAAAGTGAAAGGGTGGAAAAAGATATTCCATGAATGCAATAACAAAAAAAAAAAAAAAAAAAAAAAAAAAAAAAAAAAAAAAAAGCTGAAGTAGTTATTCTTATATCAGATTAAATAGAAATTAAAAGCAAAATTGTTATAGAGACAAAGCAGGACTTTATATTTTTAAAAAAAGGCAATTCACCAGGAAGAAATAACAATCATAAATGTATATGCACCTCACCAGAATACCTCAAATTAAACACGAGGCAAACACTGGCAAAACTGAAGGAAGAAATAGATGTTTCTACAATAATAGTTGGAGACTTCAATACACCACTCTCAGCATAGGATAGAACATCTGGGAAGAGGATAATAAAGAAACAGAGAGCTTGAATAATATGACAAAAGGACTAAATCTAATAGATATATACAGAACATTGCACCCCAAAACAGCAGGATATGCATTCTTCTCTAGTGCTCATGGATCTTTCTCTAGGATAGACTATATGTTGGGTACAAAGAGACTTCAATAAATTCAACAAGATCAAAATTATACAAAGCACTTCCTCTGATCATAATGAAATAAAGTTGGAAATCAGCAAGAAGAGGAAAAAGGGAAAATTCACAAATATATAGAGATTAAACAACACACACTTAAGTAATCAGTGGGTTAAAGAAGAAATTGTGAGAGAAATCATTAAATATCTCAAGATGAATGAAAATGAGAATACAACATATCAGAACCTATGGGATGCAGTAAAGGCAGTGCTGAGAAGGAAAGTTATAGCTCTCAATGCTTACATTAAAAAAGAAGAAAGAGCTAAAATCAATGACCTAACTACACAGCTGGAGAAACTAGGAAAAAGAATAGGAAACTATTCCCAAAGCAATTTGAAAGAATAAAATAGCAAAGATGAGAGCAGAAATAAATTAAA
>JAQZBX010069802.1:0-15546 GCA_029593785.1 Cabassous unicinctus
AGAGAAATGAAAAGTCAAGTTGAGAAATATTCAATAATTATTCACAAGCAATTGTAATTCTGAAATCTCCCCAGGAATATTTGATCACCCCCTCTCAAATATCTGACAGTGAAGCTGAGATTCCCAGAAAAGGTTGTAGGGGATAAAGAAAATGTGAAAATCATTAGAACAAATATGTAATGGGTACTTTTATATAGCACTCAATTTTATAATTGTGGTAGTTTACCTGAGTCTTATTTAATCCCCATGATGAAGCTCTTGTTATTTCCATTTAATATAAAAGCAAATTTGGCTATAGGCAAAAATCTAATACTTAGTAGTGCTCAGATTTAAATCCAGAGTGATATGATTTCTAATCCTGAGCTAAATTCATAATATTATTGTAGCTCATGAGAAAATGGATTTGTATTGTGTCCACAATGGATGGGAGAGGAAGTGCTGATTCAGAACAGGTCTGGATTGTTTAGGAGCTTTGGTTCTATCACCAGAGTAAGACAGGGTTTACTCCTCAGACAGATTAGATGTTCAGCAGCCAAACAGGAAAGAGGATGGAGAGAAGAGAGCATCTCCTAACTTCCTCCTATCCATGATAACACTACTAGTAACCTGCTTAAGCATGACCTCAGCATCATTGTCTTTGGAGTTCTTTTTGGCTGCTGGGTGGAAGGGAAGTCTAAGGATTAGATTAGACTTCTGAACAGGGACATCCTTTATATGAATGGGCCACACTAGACGACTTATACCTGAAAGATGTGAAACTGAATATGAAGCCCAATTATTTCACTTACTAATCATATGACTTTATGAATGTCATTGAACTTGTCAGGGCTAGTTAAATAGTCTTAAATAAAGTGATTTAATTGAGAGATAGCATATGAAAACATCAAACTATTGTATTTTACATGGAAAATGATTAGAATATATTTTCTGAATTAAATTGAGAGAAATATTTTCATGGCTGACATACCTACCACTATGACACTGTTGGTTGTAATAGTTTTTTTTTTACTTCTGGTCAGTATGTGTCATCTTAAGCAAGTATCTCAAATTCTCTGTACCTTAATTTCCTCTTGTGAAGAGTACAAGGGTACAAAATAAATAGTTGGACAGGGAAAGAAGATAAGAAATCATGTCAGAACCAGTGCAACCAAAGACACAATAGAGCACTATGTAAAAGAAAAATTTGTGAAAGAAATAGTTGTCAAGCTATAATATATATAAGAAAATGATATCTTTCAAAAAACAGAAAATAAAGATGTTTCCGTTCATTTAAATTTGGCAGAAATCATTGTCAGTACACACACTATACAAGGTATAAAAAGAGGCTTTTGGTAAAGGGAAAGTGATTCTAGATGGAAATATAGTTCTATACAAGGGAATTAAGATCGCAAAAATAGTTAACTACATGAGATAATATATGATTTTTCTCTTAATACTCAAGATATATGTTCATTATTAAAACAAACATAAGCAATGCCTAAATATCCTGATAACTATAAACTTTTAATTAATGTTTGACTGAGAAAACTAAAGATACCAGATTCCAAAGATTCTTAACCTCAGTAGAATGATTTAACATGCATGGATATAAACATTTCTTTTTCCACGAATGGCTAAGAGTCAGTATATCATAAAAGATATGAAAGAATATAGCAGCCTTTCTTTGCCTCACAGTTGGAACTTCACACAGACACAGAGCTCAGGTCTGTGTATATGAAGAAGTCATTGATAAAAACCACACTCAGACAGGCATCCTTGTAAAATGCACCTAGTGGATGAAGATGATAAGCTCTGTAGGAGGAGGGCTCCACTTCCATTTCCTCTTCCTTAGTCTCTAATGTGGATTTGGTTGTGTTCTTGTAAATCATTTTACTTGGTGTAATTCACTTGGCATTTTGAGGTCAGTTTGGTCCTGGACTTAAAGAGATGATGAGGGATAGGGATGTGTACCCTTCCCGCCCACAGTGTATTAGTCAGCTAAAGGTGTACTGATGCAAAGTACCAGAACTCTGTTGGCTTTTATAAAGGGTATTTATTGGGAGTAGAACCTTACAGTCACAAGTCCCCAAAGAGTCAAAGTCAAGTTTACTTCCTTATCCAAAGACTGTTGCCACATGTTGAAGCAAGATGGTGGGCGATATCTGATATTCAGTCTTCCTCTTTCCTCTTAAGGCTTTGGGGTCTCAGTTTCTTCCAATCTCAGCTGTAGGCTTGGATAAGGCTCATCTCTCTCCCCGGGGCTCATCTTTCTTCCCAGGCTGCAGGATCCTCTGTGTATCTTCTCAGGGTATTTATTTGGGGCAGAAACTTACAATCACAAGTCCCTAAAGAGTCCAACTCCAGGTAACATGAGAGGTACGTCCTCACTCACAGTCATTTGCCATGTGTTGAAGCAAGATGGTGGTTGATGTCTGCAAGGTTTCGGCCTTCCTTCCTCCTCTTAAAGCTCCATTGCTGCAGCTTCTTCTGATCTCAGCTGTAGGCTGGCATAAGGCTCATCTCTCTCCCTAGAGCTCATTTCTTTCCAGGCTCAGCTACTCTGTTCTATTCACAAGGTCATCTGTAGACTAATGAGCTATCTCTCGTCCTATGTGTTCTTCTTCTCTGTGTGTCAACTTCCATGCTGATAGTCTGTTTTATCAGCCCACCAAGGGGTGAGAACTCAACACTTAGTTGCACTCTAATAATGTGTTTGAATCAAATCCCTAATTTTAACATAGTTTAATCAGACATCTAGCTGAAACTAATACAATCATAGTGTTATCATGCCCCGAGGAACCAGACCAGTTTACAAACATAATCAATATTTATTTTTGGAATTCATAAATAATATCAAACTGCACATGCAGAAAGATCCACGATTAGAGAACTTCTTTAAGCAGGAAGTGAGTGTCCTTGAAGATCCAGTGAAACACTTGTTCATTTATGGAATACATGGCTTTTATTAACATAATTGCTCAGTTGAAGTTTCAAAACTATAAGGTGATATTAGTAGAAACAATATGAGAATAAACTCTAGTGAGGGTTTCTTGCAATGGCACAAACAACTCTAACAACTGTAATTACTCTAACAACTCTAATTATATATATAACTCTATCTCTAACTCTAATTGTCATACAAACAAGACAGGAACTGGATTTTGTAATGCCCTCCTTTGTTTTTATTCTGGAGGGAAACACCTCATTAAACCTTAACAGGAACCATGAACATTTAAGGGTCCTAAGGTTATGGAAGTTAGAAGTAAAATTTCCTGGAGTGAGGAAGTATATGTATGTTGATCAAATTATTACATATTAATTTTAATCGATTTTATTGATACATATTTATAAAGCATAATTCCATCCAAAGTGTACAATCGATGGTATTCAGTGTAATAACATATTTGTGCTTTCATCACTTTAATCTTTTTTAGAAAACTTTCATTATTCCAATAATAATAATAAACAACAAACAAACAAACAAACCTCATCACCTCTCAATTTCTCTTGCTCCCCCTGCCATACATAACTAATATTCTTTTTTCTTCTCTCTAGTATATTTGTATTTATATTTTGTGAAATCGGTTTTATATATGCAGCATCACCCATACTCACATTTTACATGAGGTCTTACTATCTTATTCAGTCCCTTGTTCCAGTTTTTAGCTTTCCTTCTAGCAATATGCATGACTTTAGACTTTCCCCTACAACCACTGTCATACAGTGGTTGTTCTGCTAGTTACAAACATACTAGTTTGTTCTGCTAGTTACAAACATCATGATATGCTTTCACCGCCCCTGCACATATTTTTCTCATGGGCAGGAAGGCATAAAAGTGAAAATAGTTTTTAGATGTTATTATGGATGAGGAGGCATGCAATTGAAATTGTGATTCTGTGACAGCCCCTATTTTCCTGACAAGTAGGAAGCATTATACTCTTCTGAGATGAGAGGAGAATTTGTGGGATAAGGGTGACAGGAAATTGGTACAAAATTGGAATTTATGCTAAGAAGAATGGATAGAAAATGGAACTCTCTAGAACAGCCAGAAAATTTGCTCAATGACATTGAAGATCGTTCATGTTGGAGTTCATAATTGTTGGTACTCCCAAGAGGATGATTATAAAGTTTTCTTAAGCATTACCTTATTATCTCTGGCCAAGGGAAAAATAGCTGATATATAATTTTGTTTTTAATCATTTACATTATGGTTTATATTTTGGACCATACACTTTTATAAACTTTGATGCAATTCAACATGGCCTATATCCATCATAACAAGATCATGTAGAACTATTCCATCACCCCCAAAATGCCCTCTGTTTCTTTCGTTCTATTCCTTCCTCCCTTTCCCCTCAGGACCCACGGCAACTATCAAGGTACACTCCTTGAAAGATAAGAGTCATAGTTACTTGCAACAACACTGAGGGTAACACAATGTTCTGTACTTCCCTATTAGGCACCACCCATGCTCTAGAGAGACTCCTGCCCCTCTATTTGAGAACATACTGGCCCTCCCCAGGATGAGAGTGCAAAACTTGCCACTCATTATGTGGGTTTCCACCCGAGATATAACAAGATGAATACTCACACACTCTAGAAGCCTGCCCCAGGTGCACCCTGTCCCAAATGCCCGCACATCAAACACTCAACACCAGCAACCCTCACTTGTCATATTGCCAAAACAGCATTCCCAACATTGTAGTTTCAACAATGTACCTGCCAATCCTCAGTGTTCACCTGCTCCCTCCCTCAACCCTGCCCCCTGTTCCATGGACAGCCCAAGCCACCCACCCCAACCCTCACCCCTGACAAACCAGCACCACCTAACCCAAAAGTATCATTACACTGATGTCAAGCTCCTCCGCTGTACAACTACACTTTATCATAAATTTTGTCCATATCAGTGTTGGCTCACAAACTTCTTCTCCCTTCCTAATTCCTGTAAACCTATCTTCCAGACACCGGCTCTGTTAGTCTGCTCAATTTGCTTAATTCATATCAGTGAGGACATGTAAGATTTGTCCTTCAATGTCTGGCTTGCTTCACTCAACATAAGGTCCCCAAGATTCATCCATGTAATCCTGTGTGTTAATACTGCATTACTTCTTACAGCTGAATAATATTTCATTGTATGTATGTACCACAATTTGTTTATTCATTGATCTGTTGAAGGGCATTTGGGTTGATTCCAACTTTTGGCAATAATGAATACTGCTGCTATGAATATTGGTGTGCATATATCTGTTCGTGTCCTTGCTTTCAGTTTTTCTGGGTATAGACCCAGGAGTGGAACTGCTGGATCTTATAGCAGTTCTATAGTTAGTTTTCTGAGGTACTTCCAAGCTGTCCTGCACAGTGGCTGCACCATGCTGCATTCCCACCCACGGTGGATGAGGGTTCCCATTCCTCCACATCTGCTCCAATGCTTGTAATCCTCTGATTTTTTTAATAGTTGCCAGTCTAAAGGGTATAAGATGATATCTCATTGTAGTTTTGATTTGCATTTCCCTGATGACTAGTGATGTTGAACATCTTTTCCTGTGATTTTTAGCCAGTTGTATTTCTTCTTTGGAGAAGTGTTTTTGGTTTTTTTTTCAAATCACTTGCCCATTTTTCAAATGGTTTGTTTGTCTTTTTATTTTCAAGTTGTAAGATTTCTTTATATTAGGCCCCTATTGGATATATGGTTACTAAATATTTTCTCCAACTGAGTAGGCTTCCTTTTCACTTTCCTGACAAACTCCTTTGAGTTGCAAAAGTTTTTTTATTTTGAAGAGGTTCCATTTATCTATTTTTTCTTTCATTGATTGTGCTTTGGATGTAAAGTTCATGAAACCATTTCCTAATGCAAGATGTTGTAGATGCTTCCCTATATTATCTTCCAAGGTCTTTATGGTCTTGGTCTTATATTTAGATCTTTGATCCATCTTGGGTTAATTTTTGTATAAGTTCTGAGATGGTGTTTCTCTCTCATTCTTTGGATATGGCTATCTACCTCTCCAGGCACCATTTTTTCAAGAGGCCTTTCTCTCCTAGTTGAATGGGCTTGGTGGTCTTGTTGAATATCTCTTGACTGTATATGTGGGGGTCTATATCAGAACTCTCAATTCATTCCATTGGTCAGTATGCCTATCCTTGTGCCAATACCATGTAGTTTTGACCACTGTAGCTTTGTAGTATGTTTTAAAGTCAGGTAGGGTGATTCTTCCAATTTCATTTTTCTTTTCAATGTATCTTTGGCTATTAGGGGCCTCTTTGACCTTCCAAATAATTTTCATAGTATTTCCAATTCAGTAAAAATGCTGTGGTGATTTTTCTTTTGGTTGAATTAAATTTGTAGATCAGTTTGAGTAGGATACAAATCTTAATTAGGTTTGGTTTTTTTCATGACCAGGGAATATTTTTCCATTTATTTAAGTCTTGTTTGATTTTTTTTAAACAGTGTTTTGTGGTTTTCTGCATATAAGTCATTTACATCTTTAGTTAAATTTATTCCTAGGTATTTGGTTCTTTTAATTGCCATTGTAAATGGGATTTTTTTTTCTTGATTTCCCCCTCAGATTGCTCATTATTGGTGTACAGAAATGTTACTGATTTTTGCATGTTGATCTTATAGCCTGCAACTTTACTGAACTAATTTATAAGCTTTAGAAGCTTTGCTGTAGATTTCTTAGGGCTATCTATGTATAGGATCATGTCATCTGCATAAAGTAAAATTTTTACTTCTTCTTTTCCAATTTGGATGCCTTTTATATCTTTTTCTTGCCTAAGTGCTCGAGCAAGTAGTTGTATCACACTGTTAAATAGACGTGGTGATAGTGAGCATCTTTGTCTTTTTCCCAATCTTAGAGGGAAAACTTTTAGGATTTCACCACTGAATATGATGTTAGCTGTGGGTTTTTCATATATATCCTTTATTTTGTTAATGAAGTTTCCTTCTATTCTAATCTTATGTAATGTTTCTATCTGTAAAGGATGATGTATTTTGTTGAATTCTTTTTCTGCTTCTGTAGAGATGATCATGAATTGCTGTTGTTGTTTTCTGATCTGTTTATGTGGTGTATTACATTGATTGATTTTCTTATGTTGAACCATCCTTTCATATCAGGGATAAAACCCACTTGGTCATGGTGTATAATTCATGTGTTGTTTAGTAGAGTTGGCAAGTATTTTGCTTAGGATTTTATCATCTAGGTTCATTAGAGAGCTTGTTGTATATTTTTCTCTTCCTGTGGCATTATTGTTTGGTTTTAGTATTAGGGTGATATTGGCATAATAGAATGAGTTAGGCAATGTTCCCTCCACTTCTATTTTTTGGAAGAGTTTCAGCAGGATTGGTGTTAGTTCTTTCCAGAATGTTTGGTAGATTTCACCTGTGAAGCTGTCTGGTCTTCTTAGTTGAGAGGTTTTTGATAATGAATTCTGTCTTGTTACTTGTTATTGGTTTGTTGAATCCTTCCATTTCTTCTTTTGACAATGTAGGCTGCTTGTGTATTTCTAGGAATTTGTCCATTTCCTTTAGCTATGTTGTTGGCATTGAATTTTTCAAAGTATCCTCTTATGATGCTCTTTATTTCTGAAGAATCTTTGGTGATATCTTCTTCCTCATTGCTTATTTTATGTATTTGCATCTTTTCTCTTTCTTTCTTTGTTAGTCTAGCTAAGGGTTTGTCAATTTTATTAATCTTCTCAAAGGCCAGCTTTTGGTTTTATTTTTTCTAGTACTTTCTTATTTTCATTTAGTTCTCCTCTAATCTTTATCTCTTTCTTCCTACTTCTTTTGGTGTTAGTTTGTTGTTCTTTTTATAATTCCTGCAGGTATGCATTTAGGTCTTTGATTTTAGCTCTTTATTCTTTTTTAATATAGGCATTTATGACTATGAATTTCCCTCTCAGTGCAGCTTTTGCTGCATTCCATAGATTTTGATATATTGTGTTGCCATTTTCATTTGCTTCAAGGTAGTTTTTAATTTCTTTAAAGAGATTTCCTCATTGACCCACTGTTTGTCTAAGATTGTGTTGTTTAACTTCCATATCTTTGTGCCTAATCTGGTTCTCTGGCCCTTACTGATTTCTCGCTTCATTCCATTGTGGTCAGAGAAATTACTTTAATTTCAACATTTATGCATTCATTGAGAGTTTTTCTGTGGCCTAGCATATGATCTATCCTGGTGAATGATCCATTTGTACTTGAGAAAAATGTAATTTGTAATTTGTACTATTTCACTTCTTACTAATATGGAAGTGAAGTCACTAAGATCAGCAGAACTTCTGCCCTGGCCCTAATCTGTATCCTCTTTTTTTATTAGGATTCTTTCACTTCGAATAGCATTTAAATTTATATATCTCAAATGACTTCCTTTTATTGTTCAACAACCTGTTGGCAATATTTTTTCTTTGCAGTTTTTGATGTGCAAACATTCTATCTTGTTCATAAAGATATCAACAACTCTCTTTTGTACCTTCTGTTTTTGTTCCTAATTGACACACATTGATACAATTAAAAGTATTTTGGAGGATGCAGTAGTTTGTAGGCTGTTTTTCACAGAAAAAGTGATGTACAACTATCTTCCACTTGGAAAGATGTGAACTTCTGTGCAGGAAGGGTTCAGCAGAATGATAAGATCACGGAAGAAATGGTCAATGACATTGGGGTACAGAAGGGCAATAAGATGACAAATAGGATCTGAATCAGGGCATGAAACAATTTTCCAGTGCAGGATCTGACCACCAGGAGGCCACAAACCCCCTGGTTCATTGAGATCATGTATTGCAGGAGCCTGCAGATGAACACATAGTGGTCATAGGCAATCACTGTGAGCAGAATGACCTCAGTTCCCCTGAAGACATGAAGCATACACCCCCTGAGATTGTTTTCTTTTCAGAGGTTAAGTCAAGTATCATTTTGGGGGCCTTGACAAAAGAGAAGGTGTCATCAGAAAGGACAGGAAAGACAGAAAGTGTACAAGGGAAAGCTCAAGCCTGGGCTGGTGGTCATGGTCACTAAAGTGAGCAGGTTGCCTGCCAGGGTGAGAAAGTAAATGACTGTTAACATGAAAAACAAGAGAGTAGAATATTACTCAGCAGTAAGAAGTAATGAAGCATTGACATATGTGACAACATGGATGAATCTTGAAGATCTTATGTTGAGTGAAGTAGTCACTAAAGGACACTAAAGGACAAATGTTTTACGGTCTCACTGATATGAACTAAGGATATTGAGTGGAATCACAGAGGTAGAATCTGGAAGATAGGTTACCAGGAGATCAAAATGGAGTAGAGAATGATGCTCTGATACTCAATCTGGGCTGAATCTATGATAAGGTGAATGGGGTAGGTTTGGCATTGGGCAGGGGTGATGGTGGTGCAGTGATGTGGATGGGGTCAACAGTGTTGGAGTGTGAGTATGAGCATAGTTGGGGTGTGGGTTAGGCTATCCATGGAGCTGGGGGGAAGTCTAGAGGAAGGAACAAGTGAACTGTGGGGAAGTTGAAGACTGTGGTTGAAGACACAATTACGGGAGTATTCTTTTGGCAGCTTGGGCAAAGTAGGGTCACAGGTGCAGGGTGTTGGTATTGCTGGTGTTTAAGGGGAAGGGTGCAACTGGGGCATGCCTTAATGAAATATGAATGTGTTCATGTGGTTATAGGGAATTAGGTCAGTCGGTGGAGACCCACACAGCAACCAAAAAATATTAAATTCTCATACAGGAGACTTCTGCTACATTCTCAAATAGAGTGGCAAGAATCTCTAGAGTACATAAGCAGTGCCTAATAAAAGCAAACAGACCAATAGACCAGGTCCTCAATATTAATGCTTGTACTTAAGAACCTGGTCCTTGTAACATGAAAACTTAACTTAATAATATTTATTGTTTAAGAGTTACCCCATGAAATCCTCCTTATTATTCAAATGTGACCTCTTTCTAAGCCAAACTCAGCAAACAAACATACTACCTGCCCCCCAGCATTGGACATAACTCTTGGGGATGTGCCTCCTTGGCACCAAGGGTCAATACCAAATGCCAACCAGCAATGCATTTGGATGAAGACTTTGATCAAAAAGGGGAAACATTAAATACAAAATAATTTTTACAGCTGAGAGATTTCAAACTGAGTCAAGAGATCATTCCAGAGGTCACACTTATTAAAGTCTCAAGCAGATATCACTAACTGCAACAGTAAACAAGCCTCAAATAAGGGTGCTCTCAAGGGCTGTAGAGACATCCAGACACAATAAGCAAGTCACACTATCCCTTAAAATCAGCATCCTGTTCTTTAGCCTTTTCTCAGAGTATATAGTAACCTATATCTCCAATGTAGCAGAGTTAGAATCATTTATAATTTCCCTACATGATTCTTCCATCCTTTATTTGAATGTATAATTAGCAGTATACCCATTAAATATTGTCCCAGAGATTTAAATCTTTGGTTTCTTCATATGCCAGTTGAGCCCTGAATCTCAAAAGTGTTGCTGCTAACTCTTCAGTTCATTAGAATCATTGCCCAAGACAATTAGCAAAATGATGATAGACAACCACCATCCCAAAAAGGAAAAAATATCTACAACTGCTAGTAAAACAGTTCCTTCCATCTGAACATAGGAACTAAGCCCCCTCTCAATCTGAAGCATAGTGGGCATCACCATTCCAAAATCTTGATGATTGAGGAAGGAACAAACATAAGGAAGAATTCAGGCATGGACCAAAGTAGACATTATTATTGTAGTAAGGAAAGAACTTGTAACATTGAAATAAAGATAGTTGTTACTAGAGGTTCTGCAGGCAGTGGGAGGGAAGAATGGTTGGAACATCAGGCATTTTTAAGGCATTGGAGTTATTCAACATGAAATTGCAATGGAATACAGGCCATTAAACATTTTGTCAAAACAGAAAACTTTATAATGCAAAAAGTGTAGACTATAGGCCTTGGTTAGTAGCAGTATCTCAATTTTTGTTCAACTTTAACAAATGTATCATGCTAATGGAGGCTGATATTGACAGGGGAAAATGTGAGATAGGGAGGAGTTAGGCTATATAGGAATCCCCTTCAATTTTGATGTAACTTTTCTTTAATATAAATTTTATTTAAATTTAAACTTAATTATATGAGAAAAAAAGATTTCCTGAGAAGAAACAGATGGAAAGCTGCTCTCCTGGTATTGAAAGAATTGCACACAAAGTACAATCAAAAATTGTACCACATCTCTAGGGCATGAGTCAGATGAAGAAGAGGTGAGAAAATCTGAACAGTTAAATGTAGGCTATCCCAGAAGTCTAGAAAAATTTAGAACAAGTGCCGAAGAAGAAACAATTATTTTTTCTTTAATTTAATCCTGAATTTCATTTAATTTAATTCTTAACTTGTACAGAATTCCTATTTTGGTTGATTATAAGGTTTTGCAGCCACATGTTTGTGATGGTAACACAATATTATGAATGTAATTAACAGCACTGAATTATATATTCGAATGTGCCAAAAAAGGGAAATTTTAGTTCATATATATGTTACTAGGATAAAAATTAAAAGATACGCTACAGGACTGTACAAAGCAGTGAACCCTATTGAAAACACTGGACTATGGGTAAAAGTACAATTCTAAAAATGTTCTTTCATGAATTATAACAAATGGATCATATGAATGCAAGGTCTTAATAATTGTGTAGTATATTGGGAAAAATACACCCACGTGTATACTATGGGCTTTTGTTAAGAGTCCAATTATAATACAGTTTCATGAATTTTAACAAAGGTACCCCAAGAATGTAAAGTGTTAATAATATGTGTGTTGGAGGGAGTATATGGGAATGCTGTATTTTTACATGAATTTTCTAGAATCCTTTAAATACTCCCATTGCAAAAAGTAAATAAAAAATTCAAAGATGAAAAGATTTAAAAATAAAAACTTTATTGACACACACAAAAACAACAGCTTCTGCACATATGGCTTCTGTGTCTGGTCAGCCAGATGAATTCTGCCATGTTATTTCTTCCCCAATGAATCTAGGCTTTTATATGGATAATTGATTTAGTTCAAAATAGTTTGCAATAGTGGTAGATCAATTTTGATCAAGAAAATATATATCTGTTAGATAATTTGTTTCCTGTAAGATTGACAGAAACCCCTGAGAGATAACCCCCAGATTAAAGTTGGGCCATATACATGGAACACAGAGCCTTCTTCAACACACCTATTAACATACACACACACGCACACACACAAACACAAACACACACACACACACGCACACATGTATTATTTGATGACTTTTGACATGCCAGGCACCTCTCCTGAAATCTTATATTGATGGATCCTTTCCTATATTTGGCACAGTCTTCTCTGTCACAGAAAATGAAGAATTAAAAGAGCATCTATAAATAAGAGCAGAGACTTGGAATATGGGATGCTAGTGTCCTCGGCCTCTTTAATCATTCCTGCTTATGTGACTAGGATGAGCTCTTGCTATTCTTGTCTTTTCAACTTATTTCAGGGTAGATATAAATCATCATATGATTTCCATTTAAAATTAGGAATGAAATATTGACATTTCTGAATCAACTGAATTTAGTGAACATTTGTGATGCACATAGATGGACCTTACAGATTTGTCAGCTCATGCTACATTAAACAGAATCATATAAAAATACCGGATTCTTTTTTGAAAACCTCTATAAGAAGGTGTCCTGAAGAATTTAAAACAGACAGCACGATGGAATGTAATATTCACCAAACTAATTTGAAACTCTGGAAGTCCATAATATGTAAATTCTGTCATAGTCCAGGGACATTTTGCAAATCAACATTCACTTTTAGGAGAAATACATAGTATTCTCCAAATATGTTCTGAACACAGATACTTTTAACATGAAGGGGAAAAAGCACCATAATATATTGGACAGAGCCTGTTATTCAGAACAGATGGACTATTTTTGTGTTCTATTTTCACTGAACAGTAGCTATGCTATCTTGTGTTTGAACCTTCATTTACTGAGCCTGAACTTTTTCATATATAATATCACAAAAATTAAAAAGGCAGAAAGGAATTGAAAAATATCATTATTACTTATGTTAAATTTTGTATTATAAAGATAAAAATATAGTATTCACACACAAATTATGCAGAAAAGAAAAATGAGAAAATGCATATTAATATTATTGTCCTTGAAATAATTGTTCATTATAAAATCAAGAGAGAAATAAATGAGTTAAGTGAGACTATAAATGAACTAAGTATTCATCTCATGAAGTTAGTAAAACCACTGACTTCTGGAAAGATGGTAGACTAGAAAGACATGGGACTTTCTCCTCTCCTAGAAAAATAGGTAGAGGACAGGCAGAAATGGCCTGGAAATATATGTTCTAAGGTTTAGGACAGCAGGGGAAGGCTGGGCACCACACAGAAGACAGAGGGGCAAAGGAAAGGAATCTTGACAGCAAAAACTGCGAGTTAAAGCTGCAGCTGTAGCTGCCAGTGCCCTCTTCTACCCTATAGAAAATTTTGAATTCTCAGGCCTTTGGATATGGACTACAGACAAAGGGGGCTCCAGGGATCCACCTCTCAGGAAATGGGAGAAAGAGGGACATAACTAAGGCTGACTCAGCTTTGGACACAGGTATTTGGTCAGCTGTGTCCCCACCAGCCCTTCCAGGCCTGGTGGGGCCACACCATTGTTTGCTCTGCAAACCAGCATGGGACTAAAGTGATCTTAATCACCACCCCCTACTGGCTGGGACTGGTTGCTGAGGACACAGATGGGAGCGGAATTATTTCTTACCCAGGAAAAAAGACAAAGGGAGGCAGGGTGCTGACAGCAAAGATTGGAAAACAACTTCTGGAAAAGTTTAAATTATGAGGCTTTTAGCTTCCATGCAGGATCACTGATCCAGTCCATGTTGCAGCAAACATACTCCAGCCAGGCTTAAACTGAGAGGGCTGCAGAGGACCACCATCTGCTGGCCAAACAAAGAAATGAATGGTAGGAAATTAATAGTAAATAAGTAAGAGATGGGAAGCAGGTGTGGCTCAATAGATAGAGCTCCCGTTTACCATATGGGAGGCCCCGGGTTCGCTTCCCGGGGCTTCCTTGTGAGGGCAGGCTGGCCCATGCGGTGCACTGGGCTAATGCAGCAAGACCTCACAGCAAGGGGGAGATAAGCAGACACAGAAAAAACACACAGCAAATGGACACAGTAAACACAAGCAGCAAGGGGGGGTGTGAATAAATAAATAAATAAATAAATCTTTTTTTAAAAAAAAGTAAGAGAGGCCTTTTATGGCCTTTACAGTCTCCCTCAAATTGGCTTTTGGAAATGGGTCTGCAACTCTTTACTGGGTCCAGAGCTCAAATTTGAACAACTAAAAGGCACAATCCTAAGACCCAGAACAGGTTGAACCAGGAATCAAAGAACAGCAGTAACACACACACACAGCCTCCCACCACTAAATCCCTATGAAACAGAGAAATTGAGCATCTGACTAAATTCCCCACCATAATCATATGCCAAGTCATCAAACAAAAATTACTAACCATCCTAAGAAAATGGAAGAAGTAGACAAACCAAAGGAATCTCTCAAAGTTCCATATGACACACAGGATTTGAAACAACTAAACAACAAGATTCACACTAATTTCCAGAATCAAATTAATGATTTGAAAGACAATATGGCTAAAGAGATAAAGGATATCAAAAAGAGATTGAGTGAACAAAAAGAAGAATTTGAAAACCTGAATCGAAAAATAACAGCGGTAATGGAAATGAAAGACATGATAAGTGAGATGAAAAACACACTAATCATACCAGAGCAGACTTGAAATGATAGAAGAAAGAATAAGTGATACAGAAGACAGAACAGCTGAAATTGAAGAAAGAGAATAATAGAGAGAGAAAAGAATTGGAAAAAATGATGAGGAGCTCAGGGAATTGAATCATAACACAACAAGCAATAACATAAGTATCATGGGAGTTCCATATGGAGAAGAGAAGGGAAAGGGGCAGAAAGAGAATTTGAGGAAATAATGGCTGAAAATATCCCAACTTTCATGAAAGAAGTGAACTTCCATGTCCAAGAAGTGCAACATACCCCAATAAGAATAAATCCAAATAGACCTACTCCAAGACACATGCTACTCAAAATGTCAAACTTTAAAAATAAAGAGAAAATTCTGAGAGCAGCAAGGGAGAAGCAAACCAATTGTGTACAAGGGATGCTCAGTGAGACTTAGTGTGGATTTCTCATCAGAAACTATGGAGTTAGAAGACAGTGGTATGATCCAATTAGGATACTGAAATACTGAAAGAGAAAAGTTGCCAGATGATAATTCTTTATTAACAAAATTGACCTTCAAATATGAAGTTGATTTTAAAATATTCACAAACAAACAGAAACTAATAGAGTTTGTTAAAAAGAATGTGCCTTTGCAGAAAATATGAAAGGGAGCCTTACATCCTGAAAGAAAAAGACAAGAAAGTGAGGTTTGGAGGAGAGTGTAAAAGACAAGAATATCAGAAAGGATAACCAAAAGAGTAAAAATTAGATGAAAATCAGATATGACATAGGAAAAC
>JAQZBX010069803.1:0-15523 GCA_029593785.1 Cabassous unicinctus
TTTTTTTTTTTTTAAGATTTATTATTTATTTATTTATCCCCCCCTTGCTGCTTGTGTTTTACTGTGTCCATTCACTGTGTGTTTCTTCCGTGTCTGCTTATCTCCCCCTTGCTGTGAGGTCCTGCTGCATCAGCCCACCGCGCCTCGCAGGCCGGCCTGCCCTCACAAGGAGGCCCGGGAAGCGAACCTGGGGCCTCCCATATGGTAAACGGGAGCTCTATCCATTGAGCCACACCCGCTTCCCGTTCTGCAGAGCTTTGACGTCCTGGGGCTCCTAGAGGTTCTGCTCCAGCTTCTCCTTGTCCAGCTTCACTGCTCCAGGGGGGCCAGTGTGGGGCTCGGGGGAAGCCCTGTCGGGGCTGCCCTCAACCCCAGCCCCTGCCTCGCCCTAGGGTGGAGGGAGCTCCAGGCCGCCTTGGGAGCGCCAGCCCCACTCCAACCTGAGGCCCACAGAAGGTCATCTCTCCACAGAATTCGTACGGCGGGGGGCATGGGGGGAGCTCCCACACCTCCGCTCCCGGTCCGGCCCCCGGCCCAGCCCCCCGCCCGCCCGCCCGCCGGGAGGGCTCTGGAAGCCCAGCCAGGTGCGAGGGTCGGCCCAGCCTGGCTCAGGGCCTGCGGGCCCCTCGCCGGCAAAGTCTGGAGCCAGGTGTCCCGCCATGGGGAGCTCGGCGCCCCAACCTGGGGCTGGTGCAGTGAGGGCTCTGGAGGGACTGCTCAACACCTCCCTCCCTCCCCACCCCACCCACCAGCCTCGACCCCTGGCCCCGCCCCCGGGTGGGTGTGGGAGAGTCTTCTTAAACAAGACCCCAAAGCACACACTATAAGAAAAAATGTTGATAAGTTTAACACGTCAAAATTCAAGATTTCTTTCAATGAAGGTCACCACAGATGAAGATAGGCTGACAGTTTGCCATCTTTAAGACTGACGATGGGTTTACTATCTAGAAGGCATGAGGTATGAGAAAGAATTCCTGAAAATTCAACTTTAAAAGACCAGGAATTGCCTAGAACACTGGGCAAAGGCTATGAACAGGTAATTCACAGAAGAGGGGGACAAGAATGCCTATCAGGTATGTGGAGAGGCCTGCTGATAATTGGAAAAAATCCCCCGAAAAATAGCAATATCATTTTATGGTGCTATCAGACTGGCAAAAATTAAAAGTCTGAAAAATTACAAGCATTGACAAAGATGCAGGAAAATGCTTATGCACTGCTAGTGGGTACACTGCAAAATTGAGAGCAATCTAACAGTACCTGGTCAATAAGCAGGTATGTGCCCTATGACCCAGTAATCTCAAAGATGCTCTCTCACAGGTCCGCAGGCAGATATGTACAAGAATGCTCATTACAGCATTATTTGTAGTGGCAGGAAGTTGGAGGCAACCCAGGTGTCCATCACTGGAAGAGAGGATAAGTAAAATGTGGTGCAGGCACACTATGGAATTCTATGCACCAGTTGGAAGAGATTTACTAGAATATGTGTCAGGCATTGCTGATTAGCTGACATAATCCCTCTCCACAACCCCCCTTCTCTGTAGTCACCTTTCAGCTAGGTGTGGTCATGTAACACAGTTCTGGCCAATGAAATGCAAGCAGTAGTCTGATGGGCAGGGTTCCTGGGAAAATCTTTGCTTTTTTGATAAAAGATGCAGAGTGCACCTTTTTATTTCTTTCTTTCTCCCCACTTCTTCCTGTCTGGAAAACAGATGTGATGGCTGGAGGTACAGTGGCCTTTTTGTGGCCATGAGGAAAAGTCAAGAGAATACCAGAAAAGGTCCTGACAATAAGTTGCTAAATCAACACCAACAGCCTTCAATATCCAAACTTCTTATCTTGTGTGAAAAAATAAACCCCTATTTGTTTAAGCCACTTGGATCAGTTGTTTAATTGCCGGCCACAGAAACAAATTTAGCTAGTTTGAACAGAAAAGGATGGAGAAGCAGGCTCTAGTTTCAAGGACAATTCCCAGCTTTGAGAGTCACATGACCTCTGCATGTGTTTGGGAAAACAGCAGGCATTACTACAGGAAGCTGCTCACCACAGAGCCCCAACGCTTCTGTCATGATCTGTGATGGCAAAACAGATGTCTCGTGACATTTAGCTCTGTTCCAGTTTTATGTGTTGCACAAGAGCATCTGTTTGGCAGAACTAAATCACAGATTCCTAGCTCAAGGGAATCTGGGAAGTGTAGTTTTAGCTTTCTAGCTCCTGCAGTTTAGAAGAAACACTAACTAAAGGGATTTTCGGATTGATGTTGTACAGCCAGTCTATAATAGCCACCCACCCGTGAGGTCAGCTTTTGCTTACGAACTGAGACAATGCACGTAAAGCAGCAAGGACAGATCTTTAAAACACAGCACTGATTGAAAAAACAAACAAACAAAATGAACTCTGTAGCACATTTCACAAGATATAAATTAAAAATATATGGGGGGAAGCGGATGTGGCTCAAGCGATTGAGCTCTCATCTACCATATAGGAGGTCCAGGGTTCGATTCCTGGGGCCTCCTGGGAAAGGCAAGCTGGCCCATGCAGCAAGCTGGCCCAAGCAGAGAGCTGGCCCATGCAGGAGTGCTGGCTCGCACGGAGAGCTGGCACAGCAAGATGACACAACAAAAAGAGACACAGAAGGGAGACAATAAGAGACGCAGCAGTCCAGGGAGCTGAGGTGGTGCAAGAGATTGAGTGTCTGTCTCCATTCTGGAAGGTCCCAGGATCGGTTCCCGGTTCCACCTAAAGATAAGACAAGCAGATACAGAAGAACACACAGAGAGCAAACAGTGAGTGCAAAACAACGAGGGCAGGGGAGGGGGGAACGGACAAATAAATAAATCTTTAAAATATATATGGGGGAGGGGATGTGGCTCAAGTGGTTGAAAGTCTGCTTCCCAGACTCTCATGGGAGGTCCCGGGTTCAGTTCCCGGTACACCCTAAAAACAACAAGCAAAACAAACAAAAAAACCAACTCAGGGTTGCCGATGTGGCTCAGTGGTTGAACGCCACCTTCCCACATATGAAGTCCCCAGTTCAACACCCCACCTGGTACCTCAAGGAAAAAAAAAATATATATATATATATATATATATTTATTTATTTATTTATGCAAAGCAACACTACATTTCCCAATAAAATGTACATTTTCAAAGACATGTAAGTGCCAACTGGTAAAGGAAGGGAGGAGTAGGGGAGTGGGGATAGGAGATGAAAGAAAACTGAATAAAGAAAAATAAAACAAGTAAGAGATCTTGTAGAATCTGATGGTAGGAGTGATATAAACAGGAATATGGGGAAGCGGATGTGGCTCAATCGATAGGGCTCCCTTCTACCATCTGAAGGCAAGCCAGCCCATGCGGCGCGGTGAGCTGACACAGCAAGACAACACAACAAAGGGATCAAGCAGACACAGAAAAACGCAAAAGCAAATGGACACAGCGAGCACAAGCAGCAAGGGGGGGATAAATAAATAAATAAAATCTTTAAAAAAATAAAAAAATTAAAAAAAAAAATAAACAGGAATATGATTGCCTCAATTCTCTACACCTGAGGTTCAAAACTAACCCATTAAATTTAATACATGATAATTTCTGTGCTCCTAATTTGCCAAGTCTTTATGTTTTAATTTCCCCGGAACCTCAAAAAGTAGGTCCAGGTGATCCCTGGAGGGCCCTCACCCACAGACTTTCTGAGAGCCCTGTTCACTCGGGCCCTCTTCCCACCAACACACCCTCACCAAGCCCGGCTCCTCCAAAGGGGGAGGGGCTTCAGGCTTTCCAAGCTGGGCTGGAAGACCCCATAGTCCTTCCACCTTCTAAGGGTGATTTTCTGAAGGCAGCTAGTTTCCCAGGACACTGGAACTTGAGCGTGTTTGCAGGGGAGAGAAGTCTCCCTCTCCAAGCCAGCGCCAGGGAGGAGGAGCGGCCCCTACTCAGGACCCACCCACTGTGGACAAGCTCTGGGGGTGGGTCTTGGTCAGCACCGGAGAGGAGAGCTCCCGCCCCCCTCGTGGCCCCCAATCCCTTACTAACCCGGCTCGATCCAGCTCAGGCCAGAGGTGTTTGCAGCAGCTCTTTCCTTAAGTCTGCCCATCTGTTGCCTGCATTGCTTCCTGGGGAGGGACAGCCCACCTCGAGCCACTCTGAGGAGTCTGCGGGGATGCTGTAGGCTCCAGACTGTGCCCCAGCAAGGACTGCGTCAAAGGGACCCCAAAACCCCCAGGTAAGAGCCCCATGGGGAATAGAAGAGGAAGACCCCCTCTCTGAATTTCACTAGGATCCGGACTTAACAGGAATCCACTTCTGCTCTCTTAGGTTTCCTGCCACTCTGCCTGTCTCCTGGATGGGGCTTTCCCTGCGGCAAAGGTTGGGCTATTGACAGCAGGGACCCTAGGATGCAGAGAGACACTGCCCCCTCTCTGTTCTGAATTCTAGATGCCAGCTGCATGAGGAGTGGGACTCGCCTTCTTGCCCCAGGCTGGAAGCGGAAGAGCTGCCATTGCAGAAGGGAGGAATGGACGTGTCTGATGCACTGTCTTGCCCAGACAATGAGACCCCTGCCCCAGGCTGCAGGCTGGGGGCCCTGTACTGGGCCTGTGCCCGCAATGACCCCACCCAGCTTCAAGGCTTGCTGGATGGTGGGCTCTCCCCAGAAGAGGCCACGCAGGTGGACAGCAATGGGAGGGTGAGATATCCCAGGTACTACCCCAGGAAGCTGGGGGCAGCTCTGCATCCCCACCACACCATGGCTCCTTGCAGAGTTTCAGGGTCAACACCCCCCTGCCTGGGTCCTCAAGGGGAAGAGAGGGGATGAGGGTGGGAAGTCACAGGCTGGACGGGCCCTGGGGCAGGTGGGGGCTTGGAGGACACAGTTGACCCCAGGGAGAGCCTGGAAACAAGTGCAGGGGCTGAGCTGCCCTCTCCCCCAGACAGGTCTCATGGTGGCCTGCTGCCATGGCTTCCGGGGAGTCGTCGCCCTGCTCAGCCGCTGTCCTTTCCTTGATGTGAACCAGCAGGACAAAGAAGGGGACACAGCCCTCATGCTGGCTGTCCAAGCAGGTGTGAGGCTGCAGATCCCCAGCCCCCACTCAATCCTCCTAATCCTGCCAGAGCCACAGCCTCACCCTCCTGGCTTTTCCCACCCCAGGCTCTGCCATGGTGGGTGGAGTCTGGGTATGGGGCTTCTCCTCCCCCTTTCTGGGTGCCCTGCAGGCCACGTGCCCTTGGTGAGTGTCCTGCTCAACTACTACGCGGGTGTGGACCTGGAGCGCCGGGACCAGCGAGGGCTCACCGCGCTGATGAAAGCCGCCATGCGGGACCGCTCCGAGTGCGTGGCCGCCCTCCTTATGGCAGGTGCGAGGGGCCTGGATCGGGGGCGGGGCAGCCCCGCCTCCAAACCTCCCAGCTCGAAGCTAGATCAGTTCTTCTAGTTGCCGAGAGGGGAGGGGCGGAGAAGGGGGGATCAAGTGGCAATCTCGGCAGACTTCCTGGAGGAGGGGAATGAGCTTTGGGCTTCTCAAAGTCCAGTGATTGATAGTTCTATTTACAATGTGAATGGCAGTCCCAGAAAGCTTGCGAGAATAACCTCGACCAACTGGACAACCTAAAACAAAAAAAGGGTTAGTATCTGGAAGGTCCTAGTCCTGGCCCTGCTGCTGAGTTACCCTAGGCAGAGGGCTTTCTTCTCTGGGCCTCAGATGGCTTTCTCTGGGTGACTTTCAGCTCTGACAAGTCAGGGTTCCAGGGCACACAGTGAGATGTAGTTGAGGCCTGTAGCCTCGAGGAGCTCTGGGATGAGGCTCACACGGTGCACAAATTCGCAGACCCTAGTTATTTGCCAAGGTGGGCTTCCCTCTGCCAGTCACACTGGGGGACCCTAGCCTGCAGCTTTTCCCTTCCCCATTCTACCAGACTGGGCTCGGGTGAGAAGGGAGGGAACTTTGCAGCCTTCCTTTGGTTTAGAGTGATGTCCTGCCTCTTGGGATTAGAGGGGTGTGGTGATGCAGAGGAGACCAGGAGAGTGGACCGGCAGAGCCCCCCACAACTGCCCCAGGGGGTGCAACTCGGATCTCCCCTGGGCAACCTGCAAACCACCCCTCTGGGCAGCTTCGTGGATTCAGGAGGGCCCTATTCTGCTCCAGGTGTGGAGACCCCCAATAGGTCTCCCTGAAATCTTTCCCCCTCTCTGGGCTTCAGTTTCTTCATCTCTTAAATAGGAGATTGCAAGACTGGCTTTCCAGCTTCAACAAGGCTGGAGCCTGTGATTTTGAATCTAACCCAAACCAGTCCTGCTGCTAAAGAATCTGCCCTTGCACAAATTGCCAACCCCTGTCCCACCTGCACCACAATCTCTGCCCCCTCCAGGTGCTGACCTGACAGCGGTGGATCCCGCTCAGGGCAGGACGGCCCTGGAGTGGGCGGTGCTGACTGACAGCTTCCACACGTTGCGGAGGATCCGGCAGCTGAGGCGGCGGCCCCGTGTGGAGCAGCTCAGCCAGCATTACCAGCCCGAGTGGCCTGCCTTGCCCAGGCTTGTGGCCCAGGCCCAGGCTGCCCCGTCCCTCCTACAGCGGCTACAGGCCACCTTGAGGCTCCCCTTCCCCCAGTCTCCTCCTCAGGACGGGGGAGTTCTGGACCACTTTGTGACAGTCACCACCAGCCTGGCCAGTCCCTTTCTCACCACTGCCTGCCACACTCTCTGCCCTGACCACCCACCTGCACTGGGCACCCGAAGCACATCCGTGCCAGAGCTGCTAGGCAATGCCCCATCCCCTCCCCTAGTGCTCCAGCCCCCACAGGTAGTCCCTGGTCCCCGGGTTCTTGTCCCTTACCAGAGCCCTCAGGGCATGTTGAACCTGTGCACTCAGTGGCTACGGCCCAGGGATAGTACCAGCTGCAGGCCCCAACCCCCCAAGATCCTCCTTTCTAAGACGCCCTCATCCCCCAGCCAGTGCAAGCCTGCGCCCAGGCCTGCAGGGCATTGCAGGCTGGCCCTTCCTGTCTGGCCTTACCAGGAGCTCAGGATGGAGAGGAGGAGACAGGAGAAGGAGGCCAGGTGGGCCCAGAGCCCAGGGAAGATGGGCTAGTTCGGGCTGGGAGCAGGTAATCAGGCACCCTCCCTTAGGCTCCTTTCCCCTCTAGAGCATGCTTCCGACTTCCCTTCCATCCCCGCCTAACTGAATCTGTTCTCAACCTAAGTACAAGATTATTCCTTACAGCTTTGTTTGCAACAGTAAAAGAATGAAAATAACCTAAGCATCCATCAACAGGGGACTGGCTAAATTGATAATGGACGTAATCACTGTACATACACCTTGTTTTAGTTTCCTAGGCTGCTCAAGTAAATACAAAACAATGGGAATATATTTGCTGATGGTTTTGAGGCCGGGAAAATATCCAAATCAAGGCATCATCAAGGCGATGCTTTCTTCCCAAAGACTGGCGTTCTGGGGCTGGCTGCAGGTGATCCTTGGCTCCTGTCACATGGCAAGGCACATGGTGGCATCTCCTGGTCTCTTCTTCTCTTCCTGTGTTTTTCTTTCTCTCTGTCTCTATTTCATTACAGATATAAAGAACTCTAGTAACAGGAGTAAGACCATCCTGATTGAGTAACCTCATTAAAAGGTCCTACTTACAATGGGTTCATACCCACAGGAATGGATTCGATTTAAGAACATGTTTTTCTAGGGTACAGCTTCAAACCATCACACACCCATACAGTATATTCTATGAAGTGGTAGGACAAGGGTAAGCAAGCTCTTTATGCTGTGATACGAAACTATCTTCAAGCTGCTCATGGCTGTGACAATTTCTCAGACTCTCCTTGTTTTTTGGTGATCTTGACAGTTTTGAATAATCGTGGTCAGGTATTTTGTAGAATGCCTCTGTTGGGATTTGTCTGATGTTTTTCTCATGATTAGACTGGGGTTATGGATATGGGAAGACCACTGAGGTACATGGACCATGTCATATCAAGGGTCCATGTTAAGAACATGACTTGTCACTGTTTATGTCCACCTTGATTGCCTGGCTGAGGTAGTGTGTGTCAGGTTTCTCCACTCTAAAGCTACTGTTTTTTTTTGTTTTTGTTTTTTATTAGACAAAAATCATATTTATCTCAACAGCTCAAAGTGCAAAGACAAGTCAGTTCACAGAGATTCAAAAGATACAGAGTTAAGTATAAAGAGAACTTGATATACAAAAATGAAAGTATAAATAGCAGAAATAAAGCCCAATTTTTAAAAATGCAAATAACTTTGAAAACCTTTAGACTAAAATATTCCGCTTGCACCAATAAAGAAATGTTTTAATTTACTAATGCCAATAGTGCATTGCAATAACAAAGGATCCCTCAAAGAAAGGGACAACCACCCCAAATTTCGGCTCCCGGCGAGAGTGGAAGTGCTCAGGGCTGGCTACTCCTGATTCAGCAGCTTCAGCCACTCACTTTAACAACTTACATGGTCCATCCCATGATATTTTGATCTTTAGGCAAATTCTAAAAAATGTTTAAAGTTCAATAGGAGGAAGTGGCTGTGGCTCAATTGGTTGGGCTCCCATTTACCATATGGGAGGCCCAGGGTTTGATTCCTGGGGCCTCCTGGTGAAAGCAAGCCGGCCCGCGCAGTGCGGTGAGCTGGCGCAGGAAGATGATGTAATAAAGGGAGACAAGCAGAGACAGAAAAACGCACAGCAAATGGACACAGCGAGGAAGCGGGTGTGGCTCAATCGATAGAGCCCCCGTTTACCATGTGTGAGGCCCCGGGTTTTCTTCCTGGGGCCTCCTTGTGAGGGCAGGCCAGCCCGCGCAGCGCGGTGGGCTGATGCAGCAGGACCTCACAGCAAGAGGGAGATAAGCAGACACGGAGAAAACACACAGCGAATGGACACAGCAAGCACAAGCAGCAAGGGGGGGATAAATAAAAAAATAAAAAATAAATAAATCTTTTTTTTAAAAAAGTTCAATAGGAGGCTAACACCATATTACTAAGAGCTCTTTGAAATGGGCCTTCTATATTTAAAAGATTTAAAGTCCAATACCAACTTCAGGCCTATGATATTACAGCAGAAAAGAGAGAAATTAATACTTCCTCCAGTACTTAAAACTTTTTTATAAGGTTGGCAATATAACCTTTAAAATTTCATCAAAAATCTACTTAAATATAAATTTACTTTTTTCTACATATACAGAACTTGTATGTAAAGTAGAAGTTCCCACTAGAAAGATAAATAAAGGTGTTAATGTTCTTTTTATCACTTAGCTAAAGCTACTCTTTTACCCTTTTCTCTGGAAGGAAGTCACTTCTATGAAGTCCACACTTAAGGAGTAGGAAGTTATATTCCATCTCTTTGAGGGTGGAGTGTATCAGTCAACCAAAGGGGTGCTGATGCAAAGTACTAGAAATCTGTTGGCCTTTATAAAGGGTATTTATTTGGGGTAAAAAATTAGTCACAAGGCCCTAAAGAGTCTAATTCAAGGTACCAAAGAGGTACTTGCTCACCCAAAGTCATTTGCTACATGATGAAGCAAGATGGCGGGCAATGTCTGTGAGGGTTCAGCCTTCCTCTTTCCTCTTAAGGCTCCATGGTCCCAGCTTCTTTCAATCTCCTGTAGACTGGCATAGGGCTCATCTCTCTTCCTCTGGGGCTTGTTTCTTTCTGGGTTCAGCTGCTCTGGTCTCTTCACAAGGTCAGCTGTAAATTATCAGGCTCATCTCTCTTCCCGGGGCCTCAGGATCTTCTGTGTAGCTTCCCTGTGTGTCTACTTCCATGTGTGAGTCTGTTTTATCAGCCCAAGGGGGCTGGAACTCAGTGCTGAGTCGCATTCTAATGACGTGGTTGAATCAAAGCCCTAATCTTAACATAATTTATTCAGACGTCTCAGCTGAATCTAATACAATCAAAGGGTATCACGCCCAGAGAAACAGAACAGTTTACAAACTTAATCAATATCTCTTTTGGAATTCATAAATAATATCAAACTGCAACAGTGAAGTATCTACATGAATTATTTGGAATTCTTCTGCTCAGAGAGTTTTGACTTTTTAATCATGTATTACCTAATTTTTCAAAAATGAAAAAATAAACCTGCTCTTTGAATAGGGGAAAACACACACACTCCGAGGTGAAAAAGACTCATAGAGTTAGCTAGTGTGTGGTTTCTCCCCAAGGGCTCTGAAGGCAGCTGTGCTGGAGTGGAATGGTTTCAAGGCTACCTTTGCCACTTCCTACCTGTGTGATCCTAAGTAAGGCACAAATTTTCTCTTGCCTCTGTTTTCATAAATGGGGGAAAACAGAGTCCTTGGGAGGATCCATTAAATAATAAGAGTAAACTGTAAAGTGCTACCAAGAGGAGAGGTATTATGGAGTTTGAGCGGTTTCAGGGCCTTGGGGGTGGAGCTAGAGGAAATCAAAGCACGTGAAATCAGCGCTGGCATTAGGCATCAAAGACAGGGAAAGAAACTACATCTGCAGACCGAGTACAGCATGGGGGCCACAGGCTTCAGCATGGGAGTCGGCCTGTGACCTTGGGCAACCTAATTAACCTCAAAGCTCATGTGTATGGAACAGGGGTAATAACTTGCCCACCATAGAGTTGCCATGAGGATAAGATGAATAGTGCAGCACTCAGCACTGTGCCTGGGCTTATTCATATCATTATTGTCTTATTTGATCTGCCCAACATTCCTATTTTACAGTAGAGGACACTGAGGCCATGAAGGTCCAGTGACTTGTCCAAGGTCACCAACTGGTAAGTGGCAAAGTGGAGTTTGGAGCCCAAGCCTGAGCTCCTAAAGCCTGTGTTCTTTCCACTGCAGCATGTGGCCTCTGCCACAGTCTAGTGCCCCCCATTCTCTGAGCCTCTTCCTCCCACCTCCAACCTCTTTAGGTGCTACAAGGCCCAGGAGTGGCCGCGGCATCTTCAGGGCCAGAGAAGGAACCCTCTGTGGTTCTTTCCACCCGCTCTTGCCAGCAGGGGGAGCTGCTCTGCCTTGGAGGAGCCCCACCCACCAACCCGGGCCTTCTCCAGGGAGGCTGGAGCCCCAGGCTGTCTCTCCAGCCATGTCTCTTCCCAGGCCAAGCCATTTCTGATTTCTAACAGCTCCTGACTGCCGCCTTCCCTCCTTCCCATGAAAGCATTTCAGACTGGTCTTGGGGGAGAGAAACCTCTCTGGGGCCTGCTCCTCTGCTTGGGCCTCCCAAAGGCAACCTCTCCACCAACATCCTAGCTCCAGCCCCCACCCCCACATTCCGTCTCGAAGTTCCTGAGGCTTCGAACTGAAATCCCTGTCAGCAGACGCAGAGCAACCCACAACAGGAGACCTGGCTGTGAGGAATGCTGGCCACGACAGAGTCCAGTGTTTTGGAGCCTGAATTCTAGCTGTGCCCCTAATCATCTATCTACATGACCAGGAACCTCCCCCAGCCTCAGGCTCCTCATTGGTAATACTGGGTGACACCACAGGATTGCTGGCCCCCAGGGTTGTTGCGCAGCCGAAGCAATGAGATGTACATGGGGCGCCGAGCCTGGCATGCTGTGTGCGCTGGGAAACAGCATCCTTTGTTTTGTGCCTGAGTGGCAGTGGCGGAGGAAATGACCAAGAGTGCCATTTTGTGGCAGTTTTGTGGAGGAGGACAGCAGATGTGTCCTTGGGACCCCATGGCCTCCCCTGCGATTCTAGGATTCTATTCTGGTGGCCCCTGAGATGAAACCATTTGCCTACCCCGACAGCCTTCTCAGACCAGCTCCTGCATGGCTCTGCGCCCACTTTCCAGTCCACTCCCCACCACCACGGCACTGATGGCACCAACCTGGTCCCGGTGTGTGTCCCGGTGTGTGTCCACTCCCCACCCTGGCAGACTGGTGGCTCCCACAAATGGCACTGCATGGTTGGCTGTCCTGACGCATACTGAGACGTCATCCAGGCTCATTAAATCACCAGCAGGGGCTCCTGGGGAGCCCTCCTTTCACTCCTGTGTGGGCAGGGACTGTGTCTGTCGCCCTAGCCCCTGGCTCAGTTCCTGGATCAATAAATATGTATTGAAAAGAACTGAGTTCGGGCTCCACCAAGGCCCGGAGTGCTTAAGAGGGAACTTTATCACCCGCCTCCTCCTCTCAGAGGCCACAATGGCCCAGGAGTGGCAGTGCCCCGGGTTATTCCAGGCCATGCCCCAGGAAGTCCCTGCTGGGTCAGGAGGAAACAGGGGAGAAGACAGGACAGGAGGAGACTCGTCCCCCAAACTGGAGCACCTGCACAGGCTTCTCCCCTCTCCAGCAGGCAAATTTCCCAAAAAGCAGAAAATATCTGTGCATCTTCCACTGCACCAGGCACCAGGCCAGCCATGCCCATGCTCCCTGCACCCCCGACCAGCTCCCAGGAACTCTCACCCCAGCTTCTCTTCTCAGATCTCAGCTGACTCTGCCTCTGGCCAGGCTGCTCGCAGAGGTTTAGACCTGTTCACTGCTCTCTCTTCCCTCCAACGGGTCATGGCTTTTCATGCCTAAGGAGGATTGCCCGTCTGAAGGAATGACTTGAGAGCAGGACCTCGGACCCTCTCAATCGCTCCCCAAGTCTTTTTTTTTTAAGATTGATTTATTTATTTCACCCCACCCCCCACCCCACCCCCACTGCTTGTGCATGCTGTGTCTGTTCATTTTGTGCTCTCTGTGTCTGCTCATCTTCTTTTAGGAGGCACTGGAAACCAAACCCGGGACCTCCCATGTGGAAGGGAGGTGCCCAATTGCTTGAGCCACATCCGCTCCCTGTTTATTTTGTCTCTCGTTGGGTCATCTTGTTGCAACATCTCGCTGTCTTGCTCATCTTCTTTAGGAGGCACCAGGAACCAGACCTGGGACCACCCATGTGGGAGGCAGGCACCCAACTGCTTGAGCCACATCCGCTCCTCCGCCCCCCAACTCTTGCTGTGTGGGGGCTTCTCCATAAGGTTCAATTAACTCTGAAACCTCAACCACACAGTCCCACGTGGACCATGCCACATGCAGACACGCTGTCATCCCGGGTGCCACAGGGACCCACGGCCTCACAGGCACTGAAGTATACACAGGTCCATTGAAGTACACACCAACTCCCAGTCACACACAGAGAGACACACACACGAGCACAGGTCAAGCCAACCCATCCTGCCACAAGGTCCACAAACGCCAAGACCCACTGACAAAGGAAAAGATGAGGGTGGGATCCCCCCACACCCCTTTGCCCCTCAACACTTTGCATCCATCTTCCTTGGCCCCCAGCTCCTGCTTTGTGGCTATTTATTCCAAACCAGCCTTGGATGCCCCCTGACCCCATTTCCTACATCCGTGCCAGTGATCTGCCTTGAGGGAACAAGGGGCAGAGGCCTGTGGATAAGAGGAGTCCGGGAGACAAGAGCTCGCCTGAGGGCCACCAATACCAGACCCTCTGGTGCTGGGAAGGGCAGAGCCTGGGCACGGATGCTGGGGGTGGGGGCGGCAGGAAAGGGGCAAGATTTATGGCATTTCCCCTCCAGCTGGAAACAAAGGCAGATTCCTGTGTCCAGTGAGCAATCCGGTCCCACCCACCCAGGGGCTGGAACTGAAGGAAATCCAGCTGGCCTCTGGCCTCTCCCAGCCACTCAGCCCCCTCTTTCAAACAGTCTCTCTCCCAGCCTGGGCCATTACCTACTCTCGAATCCTGGGGACCCCCCTCTCGTTGGGGATGGACACCTTAAGCCCTCAGACTCCCTCCCCGGGCCCCTGAAGATGCTAGGCCCCACCTCCTTCCCAGCCAACTCTGCCCTCCCTCACCCAAGCAAACTCAGGCCCTGCTTTTCTCTTGAGTGGGCAAAAGTCTTGATGCCCCTCGGAACTCCTGTCCAATCCAAAATGCTCAAGGCATCTCTGCCATCATGTGTTTCAACGGTTCACCCCTCAATATCAAGATTGTCCACTATCTCAGTTATCTAACATGGCTTCCTTTATCTCATCAAAATTGCAGCCCCCTGGAAGGGTGGGGATGTGGCATTCCATAATTAGTGAAGAGTGTTAGTGTCTAATACTGATAGAACTGGAACTAAAGGTTTGGATATATTATTTAAAGTTTACAAAATAATACTAGGATGATCGATAATTTAGAGGGGAAAAAAGGGAGTATATAAATGGCCTAAAGTCTGAAGTTTTGAATAATTCCTGAAACTTTTGCATCTAGAGATAGCAGTAAAAATGTATCATAATTGAAGTGTATGCCGGAGAAACTAATAGCAGAAACTGTGAGAGGGGGGTTGCCCCCAGCCAGAGAGACTGGGGGTGGGTACAATTACTTCTCCTTATCAACTCCTCTGCAGAATTTTATTTTATCCAGTGCTTATTTGGGATTTCTTTAATTTTCTCAAAATGATGGCCTCATCCGTCAGAGTCCTCTCCAGTAGCCGTACATTCATCTTTATCATAACCCCTCAGGTGGCTGTTAGTAAAACAGACAACATGCATTACTCATATCTGAACAGGTAAGGAAATAGAGGCCCAAGGTCCCACAGTCCAGCCCCAGATCTCCAGACTCCTGGTTCAGTGCTCCTGCCCCACAGCTCTGCCTCCTCCCTGGAAATGGCTTGTAAAGGGCTTTCACACATATTTTGCTTTAAGTCTGAGAATGTGATAGAGAAGGATTATCAACACCTTCTTACAGGTTTGGAAGCTGAAGCTCCTGCACAGGTGTTCCAACTCCAAGCTCAGGCTCTTTCCACTGCTCTCCTCTGCCTCCAGTGGCAAGGCCAGGGCTTGGTGGAGGAGAGTCAGAGAGTCTGGGAAGCCGGTGGAGAGGGGGATTCCAGAGGTCACTGGACTCCTGAGGAGCAGCGGTGGTGGGTAGCTTCTCAACAGAGTGCAGTCTCCAGGCCAACCCACCCCAGGGTGTCACGTCTAATCAGAAGATTCTCGGGCTCCGACATGCCATCCCTTCCTCAAGAAGTTCCATCCTGAGATGAGTCATCCTGAAGGCTTGGTGGTGGCCAAGGGATGGAGAAACCCATCTAGGGGAGATCTCAGAGGAGCTGGAGAGGAAGAGGAAGATGACTTGGCAGCTCAACATCCGTGAATCTGGCCGGTCTACCAGTCTCTTCCCGGGCAGAGCCCTGGCCCCCCAGCCCCACCCCCTTGCTGGACACCAGCCAAACTGCCTTTGTTGCCCAAGTTGTAGTGAAGGGCCTGGGACCAGGTAGTTTCCTGAATCTTAGAGCCAGAGAAGATATATGAGGTTAGAAAAGGACTTTCAGGATTATCTGGTCGAAACCCCTCAGTATACAGACGAGGAAACTGAGGCCCAGAGAGGTGATCTGGGCCTGGAACCCAGACCCCACGACCCCTGGCTCACCACTTTTTTCATGACCCCTTGATGCCTGACCTGGAAGAGACCTAGAAAGGTCATTTCCTCTCCCCCTTCCTCCAGGCAAAACTCCAATTCCACCGAGCCCACAAGACTAGAATCTCTCCTCTATGCTGAATAGGTCCCTGCCTCACTTCTCCCTGAAAGGAGACCCACGATTCTTCCCC
>JAQZBX010069804.1:0-15518 GCA_029593785.1 Cabassous unicinctus
ACAAATGAGAGAGTAGAAGATATGTAATGTCCTCAAAATTTATTCTCATATGCCTATTCTCAGAAAGCTCCTGAAAAATGTAAGACTCCAAAACAAGAAAATAAACCAAGTAAGAAAGGGCATGGGATCCAAAAAATGAGGATATAAGACATGAAAATATAAAGGAAATCTCCAGGATAATGGTGAAAGAAGATTCCCAGGATGACAGCTACACAGCAAGCCTAGAAAGCAGCAGTCTAGAGTAGAGCAGGAGGAAGCTGAGCTCTGGGAAGGATGTGTTTAAGAAAGAAGAAAAAGCTAACCTATTTATATTTGATGTATTTAAACATATCAAAAGAACAACTTTCGGGGGTGGATGTGGCTCAAATGGTTAGGCATCTGTCTGCCATATGGAGGGACCTGGGTTCGATTCCCGGAAACTCCTGGTAAAATAAAACTATATATATATAGAAGGTGCATGGGCTGCCAGGCTCTGTGTCCCTGTGAGCCGCCAGGCCCCGAGAGCCATGCAGCAAGATGATGACATAACAGGAGAGAGACGCAGGGGAGAGACAAGACGAGATGCTCCAAAAACCAGGAACCGAGGTGGCGCAGGTGGCAGAACACCTCTCTCCTACATCGGAGGTCTCCAGGATCGAATCCTGGTGAAGACTGGAGGAGGAGGATGAGAAGAGATGAAACAGACACAGAGAACTGCCCAGCGAATGGACACAAAACAGCAAATGGGGAAGAGGGGGTTTAAAATGGATCAAGTAAATAAATAAATTTAAAAAAAGAAAAAAAAAGAACAGTAGCAGCTCAGGATGCTTTGGAACATGGGAGACATTCAATGTGTCTAAAGCAAAAGGTGCCCCAGGAGCCTGATGATATATCACAGGGAGAGCAAGGCTAGGCTAAGGAGGCTGACAGTCCTGATAGGCTTGGCAGGACTTGTGGAGGCTTGTAAGTAGGAGAGTGACATGTGTAGTTGGCCGATTAGGATGAAGGGTTAACTATTTGTCCTTTTTAAACAACTGTGCATTCAAACACTTCCTATTTGGGGAAAATCCCCACTAAGGGTTATCCTCTCTCCCAGTTCCTGGCACTTAGGGCAAGACCATATAATGCTTCTGTGTGAAACTTTGAATTTTGAGGGAGAGACCAGGGGAATAATAGCGAACTCACATTTAGTGACAGGACCTGTGCTAAACAATCCAGGTATACTGAGCTAGTTTAAGCCTCACGAAGTCCAGTAAGGTAGGAATTATACTTCTTTTCACAATGAGGACACTGAGGCACAGAGAGGCTAAAATCCAGGCAGACTACCTCTAAATGCTCTTAAATGCTATACTAAACTGCTAAAAACATGAGAACAGTGAGGGGGAAAAGATTTGCGGCAATAAAAGTGAGCTGAGAACCTAGGCTGCCGTGGCATCCTCAGCAGGCTGCCTGTAGATACCGTGGTCTTGGTGGCACTCTTAGCTATTCAGCTGCTTCCTTTGTGTCCTGTCCTGTTTCCTGAGCTTGGTTCCCCAGTCTTTCTGTCAATCTTCATTTTCTGCTTTCTTTAGCTACCTGGTTTTTGGTTGTTTGCACCAAAAGACCTGACTGGTACAGGAAATATCTCTGAGGTGCAGCATGTGAGCTGAAACTGGGAGAGAATGGAAACTGAGGGGTGTTTATAGGAGACAGTGGCTGACGTAGTCTAAGGAAGAGCTGACGAGCACCTAAACCCAAGCTGTTCTAACAGGAAAAGAATTAAACCCAACTTTTAAAATCATAGCTTTTAAAAAGGTCATCCCTGAAATGATATGATTTCTGGGATTCATTTTAACCCAGATGATTTCTTGGTTGAAAATTGCTGAAGCTGGCTGACAAGTACAGAGGATTCATTATAGAATTTTGCCCTCTACTTTTGTATATGCTTGAAATTTTTATAATAGTTTAAAAACTATCTTTAATTTTTTAAGCTTGGTTAAGTGTGTTAGGGTCCAGGAAAGAAACAGATGGTATATTAAGCTGGGTAATTAAGCAAAGTTAATACAGAGACCATTTACAAAGAGGCAGATAAGGCTTAAGGAAAGCAACAAAGGATAATGCAGTACCCTGGGATTGGTGAAAGCAGGCGCCTTTCCTACCCTAAGCAAGCCTTTACCACAACGGGAGTACAGGGGCCTGTGGTGCCATGTGCTTTCTCCCCTGATCTCTCTTCTCCGTCACCTTAATTTCCTGCTGGAGCTTTGGTCATCACAGCTGGAAGTCAATGGGAAAGGCCCCCCATTGCTGCAGCCTCCCAAGTCAATTCTTGGGGCCCAGAGGAGTAGAATGGAGAAAGGTGAAAAGTAAATCTGGAAAGGCAAAGAGAAGAAGAGGCCTGGCATAGGAAGTTCCAGAGAAGAATGGGGAAGGTCATAAAAAACAAAACAAAACAAAACAAAAAACAGATCATAAAGAAAAAGAAAGGAAATGTTTAAATAATCAGAATTCTTAGTCCTAGAGAACAAGATGATTGATAATAATTCCAGAATATGAAGTCTATACTATTTAGACTAGAAAACAGCTATTTAGAGTGTTTTTTTGAGTCCTGGAATATAATGAAATGGGTTTTAATTCTGTAGATTAGATAGCATACAAATCTATGTGCCAGGAAGATATTAAACACTTGGTTGATTCTTTGGGAAGATTTGGGGCCTTTTCTCATGATTTGGATAAATTCCTCTGAGGATAATTTAAACCTTGTTATGTAAACAAACGCACATATATGCATATGTATTTATATATTATTTTACAAATATTGATATGTATTGTGAAAAATTTGATTTTTACCCACAATAAAAATAAATAAATAAATAAAAAATTTAAACCTTGCCCTTTTTAAAGGCCAGATGCAAGGTACCAAATAAATCTTTTGCCCCTCTAAAATTTTTTGAATGTGCAGATAAGCTAAGAGCTACATTATCTCTGGAGGTATTTGTAACATCATTCAAAGCCCATTAGTTTTTTCTTGCTGTGTAACAAATAACCATAAATGTAGTGTCTTAAGACAACACATATTTATTAAGCCAGGAGTCCAGACATAGCTCAGCTGCGTCCTCTGCTCAGGGTCTCACAATACTTCTATCAAGGTGTCAGATGGGCTGTATACTCATCTGGAGGCTCAGCGGGGAAGACTCTACTTCACACTCATGCAAGTTGTTGCCACAATTCACTTGCTTGTGGCGTGTCACTAAGGGCCTCAGAGTTTTGTGAGCTGTCACCTGCAGGTTGCTCTCAGACCTTAGGGGCTGCTGGAAGTTCCTCACCATATGGACTTCCTCAACATCAAGGCTTACTTCATCAAGGCAGTAAGGAGAATCTGTCACTCCATTCTGCTATGATAGAGTCTTATGTAATACAACATAATCACAGAGGGTGAGAGTATATCACCTGCGTACTTGTTAAAAGCAAGCCACAGGCCTTTCCTGCACTCAAGAAGAGGGAATTACCCAGAGGTATGGACACCAGGAGGCAGGAAATCACTGGGGGCCTCCTTAGGGTCTGTATACCATAGAAGTGTATGCAAAATATAGAAAAAAAATAAGATTTTTCTAAACTTTGGGGTAAAAATATGGTGTTTAAGAAAATATTTCCTCTACTATTACACATGGTTTGAATGTTTTTAAATATTTTAAGTTTAAAAAATAGTTAGTTGGCAAATAACTCATCATTCCATTTTGCTCCATTTTCATTATGTACATGACTTGCAATTCATTGGAACCCAATTCAGTGGCGTGCACAGGGGTTCATCATATTTCCCATGCCTAATACAGTGCCTGAGTCATAGAAGCTGATCAATGAGTGATTGATTATCAAATGAATTGCCTTAAATGTCTCAAAAATCCAATTCAGTTATATATCCCTGAATTCTACTCTAGCTTTATGCTATCAAGACCTGCCTTATAGTTGATGATTTTTACTGTCACCTAAGTACAGGCTAAAAAAACCAAAATTTATTGAGAGCTTACTCTGTCCCAAACACTGGTCAAAGTTCTGTACATGTTTCAACTATTTACCACATCAACCCTAAGTAGGTAATTACATATTTTTAAGAACAGTGAATCCCTCCAAAAATCCTGTGGTGATAAGTTTTATAGTTCATGGAGCTGAGATTTAAACCTAACTTTTATCCTCTTACTATTTCATTATCCTACATCATTCACTCTTTTTCTTTCCCTTTGTATAGGTCATGGTTGACTAAGTGAACTTTAACATTAACATTAAAACTTTTTGTTTCCTTTGAACTCACAGTGTTCAACAGGTCTTTGCCCTTTGTACAAAAAAACAGCCTTTTCTGTTTAAACCAGGGACAATTATTTTCTGCAGCTTTTAAAATGTATTTATAAATAATCATGCATTCAAACATATTAAGTCATTTAGGACTGTAATTAGTCATTGTCAAGTCCTGGCAAACAGCAGGATTCTAATTGGAAAGCAGTGTTTGCCCTACTTGCGCCTCAATGAAACTTTCCGAGAAGGGCAGCATGTGCTCCTTAATCTGTTTTTCTAACAGCTAGTAGCAAATCAATGAAGATGAGGCTGGTGGGTATGATAAATTAATATGCACACTGACAACTTATAACCGTGCAATTGTTTAGGGAATTACTATGCGACTATGTCCAAGTAATTATATGTTTTAAATGATTTATCTCAATTTATTAACAATACATCCCCAAAATGGAACTAAAAAGAGAAAAAATGCAAATAGCATGTTATAACAACTTTATGTTGAACTTATTAAGAGGTTGCCCTTTTAATGAAAAATTTAATGAATTAAGAGGTTTGTTATGAATAAGCATTCTTACTACTTGTTAAGTATTTGTCACCACAGACCTGTCATAGGCATTCTAATTATGATTAATATCTTATCTTGAATTCCATCTTCATTCACATTTCAGTAACAAATGTAACTTCTATTATATGATCAAGGTTCATGAAAACAGGATGATTTGCCTATGACCTTATATTTTATTCATTTTTACATTCATATTTAACAGATTTCTCTGAAATGAATGTTAACCTTGTGAATCTTTTAATTTTTAAGGTGCATTTTATCCTTGACATGCTTTTCAAGCCTTTATACTGTTTCAAATCATGGTTGTGTACTCAAGATAAATGAAAAATCCTAACATTTTGATTACCCCATATATATCTAGAAGCTGCTATTTTGAGGCATTGTTTAAAATTTTTTTCTGCTATGGAAAGAGCTGGTTTAATTCTCTCAAGTATTGTTAATGTTCTCAATATGGAAAGCGCAGGTTTATGAAGTTCAAAAAATCATGTATTAGAATGCAAGGTCAGATTCTCATTGCAGTTGCTATATAAATTGTGGAAAATACAGAAATTTTTGTTGTTGTTGTTGTTGTTGCCTTAGTGGCAACAAATATTTTATTTGCTTTATGTTAGGTTAGTCTAGGTTTATGTTATGTTTATTATGTTATGTCTCTTCTTTTTTAGTTCTTTATTTTCTTCCTTAATATACTTTTCCCTCCTCTGCTTACTCTTTTTTCCTTTGTTTCTGTTTTCATCCTTATTTCTGTCCCTGTTTTACTCCCTCTTTTAATTTTTGTCTCCATCTTCATTTTATTCCCTTCTCTGCAGTTCTGCTTTGTCCCCGTTTTCTATGGATATATTCTTCTCACCATTTCCATCCTCCTCTTTATCCTTTTCCTCTCTCACCTTTTTCTTTCTAAACCCATTCATCCCTCTCAAGGGAGTCTGAATTCTCCACCTGCATAGAAGGCAGGCTATCAGCCATCTTTGCATTTGATTTTGTGATTTTAAGAGTCCTTGATTATTTACACTACCAGCTGTTAAAAGCTTGAGAATGAAATAAAATGATAAAATGACTTCTTTTTCTACCCTTTTTTATTAGTAGTGTCTCCAAAATAAAATCTCTATGAGGGCATAAAATGCTACATTAATTAATAAGCTCAATGGAATCACCATGAAAATTAAGCCAATTAATTTCTGGTAAGAATAATAATAACAATAATAGTAACAATGGACTGTAAGGAAACCAGCTCATTTATCAAATGTGAAGTCTGCTCTCCTAAGGGCTGGATATCAATGAGGGGCAGCTTCTTTAGAGGGAAGAAGCTCTCTGGTCCCCAGAGCCGCTGGTTCCTCTCCAGTCTCTGGTTTGAGGAGGACCACTCCCCACACAGCATCATCAAGGCATTTGGAGTAAGCCAGGTAGCGTGAGCCAAGTGTATGCAAATCAGAGAAATGAACCCTCTCCTGAGGTCTTCCAAATCACTCAATTCTTGAAGCAATTAGCAGAGAGTCCATTTCCCCTTAAACAAGATGCATTTACATTTTCTTCATCATTTGAAGCATGTCTTCACACATTTCAGTTCTCCATTATAAGCAGAGATAAGTACCATGCACTTATTGTCGAATCCAGTGGAATAAAGTTAAACACTTGTGGTATGCAATATTCTAATGTTATAAAGATCGGATGAGTTTTCCAGTCAAAAAAATAGTACAAAACAGACTACATTTTAATTACATTTTCTCAGAGGTATCTGGGGAAGGAGGGTCATATGTTTAAGAGTGTTTAATGTACTTAAAAATTATATCTTCTAGCAGTCTCCTGAACTGACTTAATAGGTCTGATCTTTTGAAATGAATCCTATATCATATTTATGATGATGTCTTACTCGGGAATGAGGCTAAATCTAATGAGAGATGATTCCTTTGATGAGAGTGACAATTACATCACTTGAACCAACACATCAACAGCTCTCTCTTCCTATTGAATAAACCAGTAGCTTTGGAAATAAATTTAATGTGTTAATCTCAGGTTTTCAGTTGTCATTTATGGTAAGCCAGAACTAACTTAGGTGTGTCCGTAATCATGGAAAACAAAAAGGAAATAGAAAATTGAAAGCTAAAGATAAACCAGAATTTTTCATTAACCATCATTTTCCACCTCTTCAAACCCTCTAAATTTCAAATAAGTGAACATAACTAGTAAATATGGATCCGCTACTATGTGGCAGACACTGTGCTACAACTGATGTGCTTTTGCCAAATCTTCTCATTTCTTCTATATATCCTTGGTGGTAAGAGCTAGTTAGTACTGAAATGTCTAAAGTGCCAAAGGCAAAGAAACATGACAAAGTCCTAAATAAATTAACATGGGAGTAGATTATGTAAGATATTAATAAATATGAATTCATAAAAAGTAAAAACTTTGATGGGGTAAAATCAATCTCACCTTAAGTCTCAGCAAATATGCAGTTGAACATGAGCATTTGTTTTGTTAAATTGTTCTTTTAATGGCAAAACCATTCTCTATTAGTTGATTTCTTCTTTTTATTTCTAATTGGAATAAAAATTAGAACTTCATTAAGTTTCATTCTAATTTCAGGATGAAATCAAAGAATGCTTTTCTTTTTCATCACATGTACTTCATGATCTTCTGGTAAGCATTGTAAAAAATCTGATTTAATGTTGTGTAGTCTGGATCTTTGAATGCTTATTAACTGAGTTAAAAGAGTAACTCATTTGTTGAGGAAAAAAGTAATGGAGAGCACAATTCACAGTTCCAGCTTAGCTAAACTGACACAGCACAAAGCCACCACAATGGGTAAAATGTTTGTTAGTTAATAAATAATATTAAGGCAACTGGCTAGACAAATGTAAAAATATATATACATCCTTAACTAATTTCTAATATCATTATAAATTCTAAATGTATTGAACCACGACAACAAAAATATGACTCACCTAGCTTTTAGGTCCTTTGAGTTTCAACATATCTTGACTTCTATGAAGATTTTAGTGAAACCACAGAAGACATAAAACTAAAAGTTATTGATTTGTTACTCAAATTAAATCTAGACTTTGCTCATCTGCTGCATATTTGGCAGACTGATCAAATGTGTGTTTTGGCAAATCCCATTCAATTTATAAACTTCCTATAAAGGAAAATGAAAAGAACTTATCTACTTTATACACAATGAAGGGGTGTGATTTGCTTACCTATGATATTGAGGCTTTCATACTGAAAGTTTTTGGTCACTTTTCAGTTTCCTCAAAATGTGCAGAAGCACATATTGAGGTTTTTTGTTTTGTTTTGTTTTACTTTATAGGAACGAAGGAAGCTAACCTCCTGAGACATGTGCCTACAAGATGGATGTCATTAATATGATGGTAAAATGCTGGCCTGTTGTAAAATCATATTTTCAAAATGTGAGACAAGAAGAATGTCATTCTCTATTTGGAAATACATTGAGGATGAAAATGGAAAAAAAAGATTACAGTAAAACAAATTTATTTGCTGTTTCTCCAAACCGTTTCATCTTTGAAGAGGCCATAAGGAGCCTAGAAAAGGATGAATTGACTGTACTGATTATTGTATACAGTGAGTTTTGGTCACCACCAGAAAAAGGTAGCTAAATTACACAGGACCTTTTCAATTTTTTAATTAAAACTGTAACTTATGTGGAATCTACCTTCAACTGCATGAGTTCAAATTAGCTCTGAGCTTTAAAATCATTTTCCCTGAGGAGAGGCTTAATTAATGATGACATTTAATGTGCTTTTTAAAAATGATGGACATTTTAGACATAGATAGCCCATACGATGAATTCGTAGATGCAAAGGACCTGATTGACAACAGCTGGTCTACCAAAACTAGCCTGGAGATACAGAGGGCATGGGCATTTTGGGGGAGCTGAAAATTAATTCCTACAAGTCTAAATCCTGCTGTTGCTATTAAGTAAAATCCTAAGTATTCCATGCTCATATTTGTTGAGAGGATATTTAGCTTGATGGTATCACATTGGACTGATACCAGCAGTCAGTGTCACGTGAATTTGATAAGAAAAGAGCTACAAGTCAAAGTAAAATTCATATTTGAGATCAGTTTTATCTCTACATGGAAGAAAAGATGAAACCTTAAAGGCTGCAGGCAGTACAGGGAAGTATTACAAAAAAAGGAAACAGAAAGAGTGAAAATATCCTACCATATCGTGGGATAGAAAGAAATATCTCTGTCATTTTTATTTAAAAAGGGAGTGTCTGTTTTATTAGTTCTATTGTATTTGTATTCTCCTTTTTAAAAGTATTACATTTATGTATCTTAAGACTACATAATGGGAAGTGAATGTGGCTCACCCACTTGGGCACCTGCTTACCACATGGGAGGTCCCAATTCCTCCCGGTGTCTCTTAAAAAAAGAAGCAGAGCAGATGCCACCTCCCACCATAACAGAGCTAAATGCCATCTCCCACTGCAACAGAGCTACACACCTCAGCAACAGAGCTAGACGCCACCACAACAAGCTAGACTCTGCCCCCGCTGCAACAAGCAGAGGCTGCAAGCCAGCAGACACAGCAGTCTACAGGGAGAGGATGTGGCTGAGTCTGTTGGGCACTGGCCTCTCATGTGGAAGGTTTCTGGGTTCAGTTCCCGGTGCCTCCTGGAGAAGGCGAACAGACGCGTGAACCATCTGGGGGAAAGGGGGATAAAGAAGAATTAAGTAAATTAAAAAAATAAATCTTTAAAAGAAAAAGACTATGTAATAATATAGCCTGAAGAACTTAAATATTTGATAACAAGTTAAAAAGGGGATTAATAAATTGCTTATCAGAGGACAGATAGAAACATTGAAAAGTATTGTTATATTTTCTCACATTTTAATTCATCCTACTATTAATTACTACTTATTGCCACTGTTAACTAGTCCTACTGTTGTTTTGTTTAAATGATAGCATTTATGTAACACAAGAGTAAATAATATAGAATAATTTCAATACTCATATTTTTATGTTAAAGTGACAATATATATGTGCATAGTTACTTATTATATATTATATTATTATGTTTTTAAAAATGGCCATGTCCTGGGTTGGCTCTCTAAAAAGTTGGTCACCCTAGTAGACAAGGTTCTTACATGTCAGTTCAGGGCTTCCAAGGAGCATGTCCCAATGTGGAAACTGAATGTCCTTTGAGCACCCAGCCTCAGATGTCTTGCATTGTCACTTCTGCCATATTCTATTCATTAGAAGTGAGTCACGGGAAGCAGATGTGGCTCAAGTGATTGAGCTCTTGCCTATCACATGGGATGTCCCAGGTTCAGTTCCTGGTGCCTCCTAAAAAGAAGACCAGCACACAACAGACACAGCAAATGCAGACAACAAGGGGGTGGGGAGAAATAAATAAAATAAATCTTTAAAAAAAAAAAGAAGTGAGTCACTTAGGCAGGCCTAAATTCAATGGGAAAAAAAAAAATAGACTCCACCTTTTAATGAAAGGAGTGTCAAATTATGGATTTTTTTTTTTTTTAATGTGGATCGCTTCATGAATCTGCATGTCCTCCTTGCTGGGGGTCCATGCTAATCTTCTTTGTATCATTCCAATCTTAGTATATGTGCTGTTGAAACAAGTACTAAATGTGTTTTTAAATTACCACAAATTATGGAGAATACAGTCATTTTCATATACTTTTGGTAGGCAAGCAAACTGTTATGCTTTTTTTGGAGATCAATTTGGAATTATCTATCAAAATAAAAATATAATTCTATTTTTCTAATTTTAGGTCATTAGGATATCGTCTTAAACCAGGGCTGTTATAACAAAACCACAGACTCATTGGCTTGAACAAGAGAAAATTATTATCTCATAGTTTTGAAGATGAGACATTCAAAGTCATTGTATCAGTGGTCCACACTTTCTTTGAAATCTGTAGTGTACTGGGGGTATCTTGCCAGCAATCCATAGCTCAATCTCTGCCTCTGTCACATGGCTGTCTTTTCATATCTCTCCTTCTACTGTGTCTAAATTTCCTCTCCTTATAAAGGCTCCAGGCATTTTGAATTAAGGCCTACCTTGATGCAATTTGGCCTCATCTTAACTAGTAACATCTTCAGAGATCCTATATACAAAAGGGGGTTGGGGGCTTGGACATGTCTTTGGACAATCCATCGCAGGTATGGGCATATTTGCAAAACTATGCCAAAAATATTAATTAAAGTTCTTTCATTCCCTTCTCCCAATTTTTGATTTTGAAAAGTTCAAAATTATCAAAACCTATTGTGATGGACTAGAGATGGTCACAATTTATTTATACTCTTTCCCTGAGGACTGGGTCTTGCTCCTCTTCCTTTGAGTCTGAGCTGCTGTGACTTGTTTGGGCGATAGAACATGGCAGAAGTTATGTTGTTCCAGTTCCTCACCTAGCTTTTAAGAGGAAGGCTATTTCTGCTAAGGTTTCTTGAAGCACTGAGGCACCAGATAGGGTCAACTACTCTGGTGGGAGACCATGTGACAAGACCATCAGACTATATGGAGAGGGAGAGGGTTTGAACTCATTCCAGTCTTTCTGTCATCCCCACCATTACACCAACTATGTGAGTAAAACTGTTTTGGATTCTCTGGACCAACCTATCCTTCAGCTGAAAACCAATGAGTGACTCCAGGTGATGCCTCATAGAGCAGAATCATTATTGAGCCAATCCTTTCTCTAATTCCTGATCTACGACATCATGAAATATAATAAAAAGGTTATTTCTTAAGCCACTAAATTTTGGAAATAGCTGGGTATACAGTAATAAATAACCAGAACTCTTCTATACCCTTCACCTGAATTCACCAACTTAATATTTTTGTCACATGGCTTTCTTCTCTCTGTCTCACATGCACACACACATTCACAGACACACTTTTGTGCTAAATCATTTGATAGTAACTTGCAGACATTATGATACTTCGTCTTTAAATAATTCAGCATCAATTCTTCTTTGTAATCACAACACGATTATCACTCCCAAGATATTTAAAACTGATATAATAATATTATCAAATATATAATTCACATTCATATTTCATCAATTGCCTTAATAATGTCTTTCTTTACATTGCCTTTTTAAAAAATCCAGAATTTAATCAAAGATTATGCATAGCATTTAGTTGTCATATTTCTTTAGTCTTGTTTAAATCTATTACAATACCACCTGCCTTTTTTGTCTTTCATGTCATTGATATTTTTGAGGAGTTTAGACAGGTTGTCTTATAGAATGTCCTACCATCTGAGTCTGTTAAATCATTTTCTTATGATTATATTAGGGTTAAACATTTTTGGTAAGAATAATACATGGGTTCTTTCTATTATATCATTCAAGAAAGTACAGAATGTCAATGTGTACTGTTATTGATAATGCCAATATCAATATTATCACTTGGTTAAGGTGGTGTCCATGAGATTTCTCCACTGAGAAGATATATATTTTCCTTTATAATTAGTGAATATTCTGTAGGGTGATACTTTAGGACAGTGTGAATATCCTGTTTCATGGCAACATTTGTCAAATTGTTTTTAGCGTTCATTGATGATCTTCACCTAACTCATTTATTTTGTAAAAGTGGTTGCAAGAGAGTAGTTTTCTAATTCCATATTTCTTTCTACATTTACTAGTTGGCATTGTTCTCTAAAGAAGTTCTTTCCCTCCTGTCTTTCTTTTTTCGCTTATCACTATAGACTAAAGTATTCTTTTTTAAATTATTGGTTTTAATGCTCAAATTGTCCCAAATTTGGCCAATGAATGCTCCTTCAAATTGGCTCCTGTATTCTCTTTGCATGTCCTCTTAAGTCTTGGTGCAGCTTCCTTCCTTTCTGAGGGTTTTAGGCTCAAAGGTGTTCCAAGGTCACTTTGTCATTTTCCTGCCCTAGACCTGGAAGAAGTCCTGTTCCTTTCTGTGAGGAAGGCATTTAGAAGCCAAGTTCTAGGCTCTAGGTGTGCTTATTGGTACTGGAACTCAGTTTATACTGATTTCTCCAATTCAAATCCAACATCACAGTGTTCTCCCTCAAGTCCCCCCACTTCATAGCTATATCTCCTTTGCAGTTGCTCAGGGAAAAAAATCTTGGAGTTCTTCTTGATTCCTATTTTTCTCTCACACCTACATTTAATACATCAGAAAATTCAGTCATCTCTGTCTTAAAAATACAGTATTTCTAGAATACTATAACTTCTTACCTCATAAAGGTTCCCATCCTGGTCCCAACCACCATCAGTTCTCACCTATTTTACAGCAATGACCCACTAACTGTCCCCGTACTTCCACCCTTGCCCCTCTATAGTCCAATCTCTACACAGCCGTCAGCATGATCCTTCTACAATAAGACAGATTGTGACACACTCTTCTCAAAACCTTCTTCTGTTTCCCACATCACTCTTAACACCCTCTCTCCCAAATCTCTTATTTCATTTTCTACCACCTTTCTCCTGCTCACTGCACTACAGCCACATTGGTCTCTCACTCTGTCTAGAAGATACCAAGCATAATACTTGCTGAACCCTTTGTCAGATGATCTAATGTCTTTAGCTGTATACCTATATAGTTGGTACTCACTCCCTTTAGGTCCTCTCTGCTCCTTTCCCATATAAAATAGAACACCCATGTCTGCTTTCCCTCTCTTCTGTGCTTTGAGTTATCTTTTTTCTTCTATGTCATTTACCACTACCTGACATAGCAGCTCTACCAGGGCAGAGAGTTTATTTTGTTTACTTATCCCTTAAATGAGACAATTTCTGGCATGTTGTAGGGTTTCAGTAAATATTTGCTGGATGAATGAATGGATTAAAGAATGGAGATAGTTTTAGTGAAGATAGGCTTGTCTCTGTACTTTTCATTTTAATCTGTCAGTTGTCTGTCTTATATTATTAACTTTATGTTATGAAGTCAAACTTAAGCTTTAAGATGTAAAATTAAATTCCCTAATAAAAAGACATAATCTTGTAGTTTGTAATAACTTATCAGAACGAAGATTTGGCTCCACCTTGATACGGTATGTATTATGGACAGTAATTATGATATGTATTACAGACAGTATGCTAATGAAGGAAGTGGAAAGAGTACATGGGAAGTTTAATTGCAAATCGCCACTGCAGTTGAGTCCAACCTTTCTGCATAGAGCCATTCATCATGAGTGACAGCCAAGAGAAGGAGGAGAAGCAGCAGACTCTTCCCTGGATCACTTTTCCCCCTACTCGTCTCACCCTGTCATTCAGTTTACAGTCCTCTTTGTTGGCCACAATCATTCCCAGAGGATGTATTTATCACCGTGGAAAAAAACTCAAATGACATCAGCAGCAGCACTTACAACTCTGTGCTTTGATCCAATAAATAGTGTGTGTTAAGTGTGAGAAGTGTTGAAGCAGCTCTTAATATTATCAAGAACCAAGCAGGGTTAGCAAGCATTGGCCTTCCCTGGAAGTTGGTTACCATGCAAAATTTCAGGCCCACCCTAGACCTGCATTTTAGCAAGATCCCTGGGTGATGCATGAAAACATTGAAGTTTGAGAAACACTGATCCATAGCAGACTGAACTCATGCCGGAAACCACCATCGCTTCATCGCTTTGGGACATGATTTAAGACCATCGTATCACAAATAGGATTCAACTAAATTGAGAAAACAAAACTTTTTGCTTCTTACCCAGAGCAGGTGATAGAAACAGAAGTTAAATCAACATGTTTACATAGATATATGGTTTCCAAAGCACTTACATGTAAAGTGCTTCCATTCCTTGCAAGATGGGTATTATCGTTCCTATTTTCAGCACAATAAACTCGTATTCAGAAAAGTGAACTGACTCTCCCAAAGTGACACAGTTAGTAAATGGAATAAAATGGAATAAAAATTACTAATCTTTGGACCCCCAACCCAGCTCTCTTTCACCTCATCACAAAATTTTTAAAAGATTTTTTTTCTCCTTTCCTTAACTTTTCTTTCCCTCCCCTCCTCTCCCTTTTCTAACTTCCTCCCTTCCTTCCTTTCTCTCTCTCTCTTCTTTCTCTCTTTCTTTTTCTTTCTTTTGCTTTCTTTCTCTCTCTCTTTCCTCTTTTTCTCATATTTTGTGAAAGATGATACATAAGCCAGTCAAGGCAAATCTTTATTTTCTTCTCATGATGCACCCCACATTCATTTATTGTGGAGCAGCTCTGAACAGAAGAGCAGTTTGTTTTTTTTTAACGTTCTCCCTCGCACCCCGAGATGACTCTCTCATCTCTTTTGCTCATTGTCTGCTTGTTGTCTGTGTCTGCTCGTTTCTTCTTTAGGAGTCACCGGAACTGAACATGGGACCTCCCATGTGAGAGGTGGGCACCCAACTGCCTGAGCCACATCTGCTCCCGGAAGAGTAGTTTTTGATGATTCTTTGCAAATTATTTATTTGAGTCTATCTGAAAGGCCTCTACCTCTGGAGAATCACCCAATTTAGTTACAATTACAAAGATATAAACTAAGTGCATATTTAGAATCAGCCAAGTGAGTACACAGCACCGTAGCAAATAGAAAAACAATCCTGAGTTAAATCTTAGCTTTGGCTTATTTCTTAAATCTGTACTAATGTTCATGAATGTTTTTGTCCCTATAAAGAAAAATAATAACATAATTCAAGGTAGGGAATAAATTGTGAAGGTTTGAGAAGAGTGAGGAACATATTCAGTGGTTCTTTAGAAAGGTTTAAACAGTATATGCAAAAACAAAAA